>JBBPDI010014418.1:0-23500 GCA_037974545.1 Cucumis variabilis
GGATGTAGATATGATGATAATTGTAGATTATACTTGTACAAAGTGTGGATGTGAACTTGTTGATTGTCGTTTAGACTGAGTGTAGGTCGTACTAAGGTATGATAGTGTATTGGTGAACTGAGGGGTGTTATGATTACATAGTCGTTTGTCTGATGTGTCGTTATGTTATGATTGATACTGGGCTAAAATGGAATAGGTTGACTTGTAGTGTGTTCACTGAAAGGATTATATGATGAGGTAGTTGGACCGTATTATAAATGACTATTAAGATGCTTAGAACGGATTGAGGGGAAAATTGTTAGTTTTCTATTGGATAGTGTGCCTTGCAGGTGTCCTACGGGATCACCACTGATTGTGCATCCTTCGGGAGCATTAGACTGATATGTGTTTCTGCAGAATACTAGACTGATATGTGCGTCTTTCGTGGCGTTAGACTGATTATGTGTATCCTACGAGATCACAAGACTATGATAGTGTAGGGTACCTCAATTGGAAGTTAACAGTTTTAAATTTTTCCCCTAACGGGACCAATAGTGGGTCTCTTACTCGGTATGTTTATTTTCACCCTTTTATGTTTAATTCTTTCAAGAAAAGGTAACAAGGGAGGCGGACCGACGTGGGGCAAGAAGGAGCCATGATTGCCATAGAGAGTGTCCTTCAAATTGCTTCCGCTGATCGTCTATGTTTTGTTTGTTTTCCTTAGTAGTTGAGACTGTTAGGGGTTTTCTTTTCGCGATTTAACTTCTTTTGATATTTAAATTGAACTTTCAAACTTTGTTTTAATTAGGGCCAGAATCTGTTATAAATTTTCCTTATCGTTGTGAAAATTTCATTTAAACTTATCTAATCTTTTTATGTTAAGAATGAGTCTAGTATTCAAGTAACAACCTCAGTTAAATTCGAAAGATTGGGTCGTTACATATAATCTCAAATTCTTTCGAGAAAAATTTTGTTGCCTTTGCAATCTCTTCAGGAGTTTCTACTCAAATCATCAATAATATATAAAAAATCGCAAATTGTGATTTCTTTTAAAAACATATGGACAAATAGGGGTTATTTTATACCCTCATATCAATAAGAATGTAATAAGATGATGACATTCGTCTGAAATATTTTATAACTCTCTTATTTGTTGAATCCTATGATTTTAGAACCTTTAATCCTTTAGGGATAGAATTATTAATAGATTCATATAAATGTATAATGACTACATCCATAAGGTGTCTGTTAAGCTTTTTATAGACAGTAAGATATGTGAAATATCTAATGGTATTGTATCCACCATAGGAGAATATGTATTTCTCATATAACTGATACCAGTTCTTTGCGATAATTATTGTGGATCTTGTCTCGCTTTCTATTTGTTTTTCTTATAAATACTTACTTGTATTTTGCATGTTTGACATTCTCTAAATGTCTAAACTACTAGTTCTCACGATTTGAAACATAAGTTTATTTTGATTGGAATGTTTCTTTTCACATAAGTTAGATTTTTAGTCTTAATCCTGAGTGTGTTATGGACTCCTGTTTGCAAGAGATTGTCTTTTGATTTGTGCGTGTGAGAGTGGCCAGATCGCCAACTCAATAAGCATATCATTTTGGAGATAAGACCGAGTGGAGAGCTGGGAACATAATTACACGAGATGGAATTCACTCATTCCCTACTTTAGTGTAAGTAGATGAGTGTTCCCTTAAATAGTGTCTCTAGGTCTTGAAGAAAGGGCCCTACCCTCTCTATGGCACGAGAGAAGTTTTTGTTTATTGGTAGAACCATAAACAGGTTGTTCATTGGAGGAGCATGGTATTTAAGATTAGAGGTAACCCAGGGTTAAAACGATAAATTGATCCAACTGGTGTTACGAACACTCGTGAATGACAAACTTACTATTATTGGTCTATATCCGTGGACATAGAAATATATCTACAGTGAGAATTGTTCAGCTGTGAGTCTTTAGTGGAGTGTACACACAGTTAAAGAATATATGTGATTAATGAGTTTAGCCAATTAATCTTATATCGTTGTAGCTTCTGATCTGTAAGTTTATTAGGTCTCCTTCCTAACTCATAAAGGATAATGTGATTTAATTATATTGGTTGTAATCTAAAATATTCAAAATTACTTTGGAAATTAGTTTAATGTATAGTGATACATTGTAATATAAAGTTTATCAAATTTTATTATATACATTTAATTTTTTATATGATTCAAATTAATTTATGAGAGATAAAATATTTAAATGAGTTCAAATATTAATTTAATGTGAATTGGATTCATATTAAAATTATTGGTTACGAGAGAAACTTATATTTCAATAAGATTCAAATTTGAAGTTAAATATATAAATAATTGGAGAATTAATTAATAGTTTAGTTTTATTTTAGGAGAATTTTCAAAAATAGCAAATTTTACAAAATACTTACAATCTATAGCAAATTCTATCATTGATAGTCATTGATATGCTATAGTGATAGAAGATTATCAGTGATAGAATCCAAAATTTTGTTATAGCTTGTAAATATTTTAATTTATTTTGCTATTTTTAAAATTGCTCCTTTATTTAATTTAATTAAACTAATATAAATCTATAAAATATTGGAGAGAAATTCATTAACTATGATTTGAATGAAATATTAATTAAATATGATTGAATTAGTTATTAACTAATTGATTAACGATTAATTAATTAGTAGATTTGAAATTTTTATTAATTTAATATTTTTTAATTTAATAGAATCTCATAATTCTCTCATTTTCCTTTTCCTACTCCAAGAACGAAAGAGAGTTATAAATATCTAGAAGAAAACTATTTTCTTAAATCAATGAATTAATCAAGAAAAAAAAAAGTCATTGCTTTTGCTCTTTGCAAGAAAAAAAAATAGTTTCTCTCTAAACATTTTTCCATCCTAATTGGTTTCTCCAAACCAATCTCATCCAAAAGGATAGGAAAGTCTCTGACAGGTGGTGTTCCAATTTGGAGAATCACTTTGTAGATTCAGAGGCATAAGCAAGTAAGTTTTTATTTCTCCAATCTATGATTAGAAAACATGCTTAGCCTTTAACTCTTAATAAGAAAACTAGTTTCTTAATTATTTTTGCCAATGTATCGGTATTTTGGAATTTCTAAATTAAATTAAGGAATGGTTGTGTAAAATCTTCCATTGCCGTAGGGCTTTTATCCCTTCAAGTTCAACAAAAAGTAGCCAAAATCTTAGATGAAGAGAGCCTTCCAGAAACCATTACAGATATTGAGAAAAGGGATATGGATGAAATGACCTATTCAACTATCCTTCTGTATCTGTCAGATGAAGTGCTTAGGCTAATGGATGAGGCTACTACTACCAGGGAGTTATGGAAGAAGCTAGAAAGTTTTTACTTAACAAATTCATTGCCAAATAAATTATATCTAAAGGAGAAAATTTTTGGATATAAAATGGACCAAAGTAAAGGCTTAGAATCCCTCTAAATCAATTAGCTTATTCGCTTATTCCTTAGCCAAGAACTTTCTTGCACTTCCTTTCCAGATTCAATTATTTCTTTAGTAAACACTAGGTAAAAGAAGCTTAAAAAATGACAAAACTCCACCTATTTATAAGTCTCTCTAGTGAAACTTCTCATACATGAATGACTACCTCTACTTGACGATGAGAATTACCTACTGTCAAAATCCCACATGTCATAGTCACTTCCTTATCATGAATTCATTTGGACAGTAAGGTCAAATCAATCATCAACTTTCTTACACGAGGATGATGTCACTACTTCTCAGTGAAGGAAACTTAAATCTCATAACAATTCAACAAGTAGCTTTCTCATCGAGTAGCTTAGAACGCTAAACACAAGTTACCTTGCAATCTCTTCAATCACTAATTTTCTTTGCATAGAAATCTCATCGCATAGGTGCAAAACGCGATTAGGCCCAGGAATTCTCCTTATGTCTTAGAGTATTTTTAAAATCCTTCTATAGAGGGGTGGTTTGTCAATAATAACAGCTATTTGAAAATATTCATCGAGGGACGTAACTTCACTAATTATTTCATGGGTTATTTTCTGCAGTTCATGAGATTGAACCTCCAATGATTTGTCACTCGTCATTTGGAATCTTAAGTAACGGCTGATAGTGTATTTCTTTGATCCAGTCTCCTCAGGGTCATACTTTTCTTTAAGGCCTCTCATACCAGTTTTGTGTCTCAATCAAACCATTTAAAATATTTTTTTTGCATAAGAATATTTTTCTTCCCAATTGGTTATCACCTTGATTTGTTTCTCGGTTGGATCTTTCTATGAAACCTTAGGTTTCTCCGTGGTACATGCATCAACAACTTTCTTGACCATAGAAATACAAGTTATTATGGCCTTTTAGGTAGAGTAATGAAATCAAAATGCATGGTTAAAGTGTCAAAAGGCGTACTTTAGGATAAAAATCTCTAAATATTCAAAAATGCACTTTACATACACCTTCATGTTTGTTTTATCTTGTTTTTAGTGTCTTAATATAGACTTGAACAAAAGAAGAATCTAACAAATTAGAAGGAAAATCGCACGAAGACTAGGCGAGAAGATCACATCGAAATGCAAGAAAAAGCTCGCTAGAAGACAAAAGTGGTAGTTAAAGTTGATGTGACTTGATGACGGAGGTTGCTTTCAATGCTGACACATCTAGAAGAATAGTTTCTCCCCCAAAAGCTGACTAAAAAATGTCCCCTTCTACACCATTTAAAGAGATGCTTGAATGGATTAAACCCTAGAGAGAGATGGAAAGGATTAGCCTTTCCACCATATGTAAATAGTTTTTATTCTTCTTCTCTAATCAAACGTTGTAAATTGAAAGCTTAGAGTCTAGGTAAAGAAGAGTTCATCTTCCGCCTTCCCTTAACTTGTAATCTATTCCATTTTCTTTTCTTTCCATTTTTTGTATTTCTTTGTAATAGAAGTTGTTCATATTGTATAATGGCCGAAGGCCTGCATTTGGTAATATATATTATGTAAAGCCCAAACTTTCGAAGAAAACCTAAGTATTTTTAAAGTAGTTGGAAGATTAGGAGTTGAATGAAATTAAGGTTAAAAAGTTCCAAAGAAATTGTTTTATGGTTAGTAGAAAAGAGGAATTTTTGGCTAAGTATAAAGTGGTTATTTGCTAAGTGTTTGGCGTTGGAGTTGGCCTAGGCAAGAAGATGGTTGTGGGCGTGAAGAACCTCCAAAAACCAGGCTAAGCGTGGAGCAAGAGTAGGTGAAATAACCTCCAAAGAGGTTATCTATGTGTTTAAACAAAGGACTTGGTGGAAAGCTTGGAGGTTAGTGTGGCCGAGGAGAGTCTTAGGCATTGATACTAGGCGAGGAAGGTTGCACGTGAAGAAGCTACGTGGTCAAGGTTATGCGTTAAGAGGTTAGTTAGACAAAGAGGCTTGGCTTAGTGAGAAGAAGTAAGAGGTTGGTAAAGGCTTGTCATTGGACAGAAAAACTTTACAACAAGGACCATGCAAGAAAAAGCTAGTTAGGCAACCAAGGGTTAGTGAGATGGCTTTTGAGGTAGCCAAGGCTAGGCGTTGAGAGGTTATGCGAGAAGGCCATAGAGGTTAGCTTTGTGATTAGAACATACGTGGCATGATTATGGCAATCAATTTAAGGCTAAATCCAAGTGTCTTAATGACGTTTCATGCATTTTATGATGTGGATTAGAAGTTGAGGTGTCTTAAAGAGGTTTAAGGGTGGATTAAGCAAGGTTGAAGTTTCAAGTTATTTTCATGCAAGGCTTCCTATAAATAGACAACTTTAGCTAAGATTTTCTCTTATCTCACTCGAGTATTTTCACTCAAATTGGTCTTAAAAGTGCCTAATTTGTGTCTAGTTTGTGAGAGAGGACTGTCGTGGTTTTTGGTTTTAAAAAGGTTGGCGTTTAAATCAAGATTAGTAAAAAAGGTCATTTTCTAGAAGAATCTGAGCAATGTGCATTCACAAAGGGCTATAGAACACGTATCATGAAAGTTTCCTTCACAAATTTGAGATAAGAAATTTAAGACATTTTATAGCAACTTTATAGAAGGAAGTTTTACCAAAACAGTTATGGATTTTAAGTCATAATTTTTCAAAATTGGGTCATGTATTTTGGATGAAAAATAAAGTACTGCGAAGTAGGTTAATGTCATGCATGCTAGGCGAGATGAGTAGAATGCAAGACTTGTACACAAGGTGTGCACTAACAAGACAGCACACAAGGAGGGATGTGCGGAACGCTTGGCATGCGACCAAGTGAGGTGTGCAACGTGCCTATGCGTAAGGTTAGCACGTGTGGAAAATCTTTTATTAGGTTAGCACACTGGCAACCAGCATACAGCCAAGGCCCTATCGCCCACCTATGTGCGCCAGAAGTGACATGACATAATTTTGGGTCTTTTTGGACAATTTTGAAAATTTTAAGTACATTTTCGATGTTTTCATGGTCAAGGAAAATTAATTTGTAAACTTTATCATATTTTTAGAACAAAAGGAGATTGAAAAAATTTATAAGTCAAAAATTTAGGCTTGTATGTGTGAGTGGAAAATGATTTATGTAAAGTAGTTCAAAGCATGTTTTAAGCCAAGATTTATGTTAAATGTTTAAGCTATTTACGAACTGTTTTCAAGCATGTTATTATTTTAAGTATTTATGTAAGATTACTATTTATTGAGGTTATGTTTAAGGATGATTGAAAATGAGTTAAGGATCGTTTATTTCAAAAGGATTTAAGGTTATTAGTTTAAAAATGTTTTATCGGAACCAAGGTATCACATAAGTTACATATTACGAAGCAGGCTTAAAATTTACTCGTGATGGGCAGCATTAAATTACTCATATGGGATAGGATTAAATTACTTGTAATGGGACAAGATCAGAGATAGTTGAGTTTCGAGCAGAAAAACAAGGATCATGTTACTGTTTCTAATTGTTTTAAGGTTTAAAGCTTTTATTTTATGATTCATTGCTTAAAAAATTTACATGTTACTATTACAAATATTTATGAAAAGTATTTAGAGAACTACCACTCACTGTGCTCGCTTAGCTCATGCTTTCCAAAATATTTTTCTACTTTCCAGGTAAAGACCGTGTCCTCGAAGTTTGAATCACTGCTATTTATCTGCTAAGGAGTTTAGTTCGTTATTGTATGTGTTTTGTATAGTACTTTTGTTAGACTTAGGTTTGGGAATCTGATGTTGTGTTTTGCTATGTAAATAAGGTTTCGTGTTGTCTTAATAAACTTATCTAAAGGTTATTTTAATTAAGAAGAGCTTCTTTCAATTCTGTTTTTAAGTTACATGTTATAGCTTTCTCTGTTGTTCATTGTTTTATGGGTTAAGGTTAAGGTTAAGTTAAGGACCAACCAGTGTCATTCTTGAAGTGGGCGATATCAGTTTGCTTCACGCCACATCTTGGGCCAAGCAAGTAGGTGCTCGGGGTAGGGTGTGACATATTACATATTTATACCTTTTCAATCCATCACATGTTTACTTTTCATCTGTCAATGTGTTATTTGTAATTTATGTTTGTGATAAGTTCTTGATAAAAAGTTTTATTTATAACTCTTATCGCTTTAGCTGAGCTGTATTTATGACTTGGCCAATGTATATAGCCAACTCCCAAAGAGTGTAAGTAGCAGGGGTATAGCTAACGTGCTCAAAGAAGAGTTTGGAGACAAACTCCTCCTTGGTGAGATAACTTCCATCACTTGTATCCTAAAAAGAGAACAAGTGTGGGCATTAGGTGCCGAGAGGTTACTACTCTTAAATGTGAAGTTCTATAAGTTTTGTAAGTCAATCTTCTAGACATATCTGACTTAATCAAGCTTAGTTATTTGCATCCCAAAAGGTGAGCAAGTGTGGCATTTAATCATAAGCTAGATAAAGTAAGTTATATCACATCAAGGCTCTCGCATTGCTTAATCGCCTAATAATGTGTAGACCATCTTTCACTCTTTCTTTCATACAAGTTAATTTATATCTCCACCTCATTACCATCCCAATCCCTCTTTATAGAAGTCTCTAACGTACATAAGTAGATATAGTTTAGGTTTATACTTTGTCACCCTATATAGAATTTCAAATAGACTTTAGAACTAAGTTTTGATATCAATTCCTTGTGTTTGACCCTGAATCATCCAAGAAAACCTATTGTTTCGCTTATACTTGGGCAAGCAATAGGAAAACTTGTACTCAACGAGGACTTAGCTATTATGAGAAGAAGAGGTGCATAGTAAGTATTTTCCATGCAATGATCATCACCAATGACTTACTGCATATAAATTAATTATGCACACATACAACACTACAATACAACCCTATGTCTAAATCCACCATCTCCATCTTTTAAAACTTCAAACATTCTTTTGGACGAGGATAATTCATATCGCAAGCCTTCTACATGGCGAATCATGGTCACTGCATGCGAAATGCTCACCATGTCTGTCAATCCTTTCGTAGTTACTATTACTTGCCCAAGTGTAAGCGAAACAATAGGTTTCCTATGTAATCCATAGTCGAACGTACAAAATTGATATCAAATCTTAGTTATGAGGTTTACTTCATCATCTATGTGTCTTTAAGCTAAGTCTATCATCTACACAAGAGATTCTGTAAAAGGAAATAAGAATGGTGGAGAGATGGAAATGTGAACTAAATCATATTGAGAAGGTATGAAGGAATGTCTTCGCGTTGTCAGGCGATTAAGTCGTGGCAGCCTTGATACAATAGAGACCAATCAACTAGTTTTTAATTAAGGCGAGCACCTCTTCAACCTTAAAAGCCACACTTACTCACCTCTTAGGTTGCAAATGACTAAGCTTCATTAAGCGATACATATCTAGGAGTTGTTGTTTATAAGACTTATAGCACATTGGTTTTGAGTGTGGCAACCTCTCGGTGCCAAATACCTACACTTGTTCTCCTTTTAGAACACAAATGATGGAAGTTATCTTGCTAAGGTGGAATTTCTCTCCAAACTCCTCCTTAAGCGCGTTAGCCATGTCCTTGCTACATCTCTCTCGAGTAGATGACAAGAAGTGCTGGCCATGTGATGGATTATAGCTCAGCTATTACGATAGATTTTCTAAGTCAATCTGCTTATCAAGAACTTATCACAAGCCATTGTAAAATATGAACAACATTGACAAGGTATAAACATGTATTTTATTGAAAAATGTAGGATTTTTGGATTGAAAAGGTATAAACATGTATTTTATTGAAAAATGTAGGCCTTAGGCCATTGTAAAATATGAACAACATGCATTACAAAGAAATATACAAGTGGAAAGTAAAGGGAATGAGAAATATTACAAGTTAGGGGCAATGGGGAAGGTAGAATCTCTTCAGTCTTTCTCGAAGCTCTCACTTGCAGAATTTTGTGAGACCATGGAAAGAAGTTGGCATTTGAATAAATCTGTAGAAAGAATTAAGCAATAAAATCTTTTATGGTTAAGTATAAGTTTTGCAATTAAGAAGTTAATTCATAAGGAAGTTTTGAGGAAAGAAGGGTTTGTAGTAGATTCTATAAGTTTAAACGCTTTTAAAAGAGAGTCTCCGCGTAAGTCAAGAAGTGAAGTTTTGACTAAAACGACTAGGCCTTTGATAGTCTTTGCGATAAGAACAAAGAGTTTTGTGATGAAGAAGTTTGCAAGGAAGCCTTGAAGTTTAAGTTTGAGATAAGTGTTCTAAGCGAGTAAAAGTTGGTTAGTTTGTGAGGAAGGTTTCTTACAGTAAAAATATAACCATGCGATAAGGTTATTTGCGAGAAGTGTTAAGTGGTTAAAGTTATTTGCAGTATGGGGTTATGCGAGAAGTAAGGTTTGAAAAAGAAAATTTTAAATCTGATTTGACAGGGGTTAACGTGTAAGATTAAGAAGTTAAGCATGGTTGGTTTGAGTATTAAATTTACAAGTGTAAAAAGTTTTAAGCAGGAGCTGACAAATTGAGAAGAGTTTATGCATGACTAATTTAGTTTAAGGACTCTATAAATAAGAGGATTTTAGTAACTAAGGAGAGTATGATGAGAATTTTATTGAAATGTTGAAGTGCTATTGGTTTAGCCACGCGAGAAGATGTTTGCGAGAAGAAGAATGACTTCTTTAGTAAAGTTGGTGAGTGACTTTCTTAAATGTTTTTATGTTAGAATCTTTCTTGTGATTTCCCTTTACTATTTTGAAAGATGCTTTCAAATGAGAAAGTGTTTCAAAAAGTGATTTCCATGAAAAGTTTAAATGTGTTCAATCATGATTTATAATGTTAAAGTTTGATTTGATGATTACAATTTCAATGCTATGAATTGGTTTTCAAACCATTAGTTAATTTCTTGAGATGATGCTAACTTTTATGTGCACATAAAGAGTCAAGGCCATCATGGGGTGTACGGACTACATGGTGATAAGAAGTTGGCTTATGCGTTTTAAGGAGCGTATAAATCTTAGCGGCCTGTGCAACAAGGACAAATTTGTATGTTCTCAGATGCTATTGATACAATAGTCAAATGCGAGATAATGAGACCAAGCGTAGAGAATGATTCGGGATCCTTGGTGAAAGGAATGACTGTTAACTAATGTGTGTTTATGTGCAATTGTTATGTTATAAATGTGTTTCTTTTAAGCATAAAGAAATGTTTATGAGAAATGGAATGATTTGAAGTTGTTTATGCGAAATGATGTTTATGAAAAGGTATTGTGAAAGGTTTTCATAAAACCTCACTAAGTCTTTTAGACTTACGTTTTAAAAATCTATCTTCTAGGATTAGGGTTTTAGGCCAAGTAGAGAAGAAGGTTAAAGGATTTGCAGCGAGGTGATTTAAGGCATTTTTGTAATGGTTAAGCCTTGGTTATTTGATCAAATAATTGTAATAATGTATGAAACTCTTGTTATTAATAAAGTTTACGTTTTGGTTTGTATTTACTTTGCTTGGCGTTTCTTGTCCTCTGTTGCGTTTTGAGTGTTAATAGTTTAAAAGGAGTTGAGAATAAGATTTTGGGATAAGAAAATTTTAAGGTTGTAATAAACTCGCATCCTATTCCTACTACTTTGGCTTTATTGTTGCAGAACGGTTTGGGGTGTGACACTATTCAAAGAAAGAAAAGAAAAACTATTACAGACAGCGAAAAGGCTAGTCCTTTCCGCCAGCTCTCTATGGTTTGGCTCATTCAAGCTAGACTTTGCTTGGTAGATGTGGAGATCTTTTATAGAAAACTTTCAGCAAGAAACTTCTATTTTCTGATCATGTCAACGCCGATTACAGCCTTTGTCAAGTCATACCACTCAAACAACCATTGTTGTCTACTAGTGAACCTTTTTTTCATGATGATGTGGTTCCTCACCTAAGGAGTTTATTCGTCTGACAAGAATCATATCGCGAGCCTTTGCATACGCTCCTTTACAATTCACTATGTTTTCTTTTATTTCTAATCCTTCGATAAAACACTGAAAACTAGGGTAAAACTGGCGTGGAGACTTATGTAAGTTGTATTTTTTAATAGTTATAAATTTACGATAAAAGCTACCTGTTTTCACAACTTTACTCTACGTTTTAGTTCCATTGTTCTACCTAAAAGGTCCCAATAACTTGTTTTCTACAAGTTATCAAAGCTTAAGGAGGAGGTTAACTTAGTGTTAATGGTTTGTCTATAAAATGTTTTTAAATCGAATGAATTTCTACTGTACTTGAATCCTTATATATTTCTTTATTGAATTCTTGAGTTCAATGATTTCTCTTATGTTTCTCAAATTCTTAAAATGGACTTGGTTTACAAATTAATTGAATTTTAAAATGAACTAGAATGATTGTGCTGAAATGATCTTTGCTACCGTACTCGATAAAATTCCTCAAACTTGTTGTGTGTTATGGTATAGGATGTCCTATTCTTTTTGTGTGATATGGTATGGGATACCTCATACTTGGTGTATGATCTGGTATAAGATGCCTATTGCTTGTTCTATGATATGTCATTGGAAGACACGTTATGCGTAATCGAATTGATGGAAAATTTGTTGTTGCTTTGAGATTATTCCGCACATCCACAACTCAACAAAAGAGTTTGGTAAATGCTTGAGCTAACGAGAGTACAGAGATGTAATGAAACATGAAGAATGATTCTACGTTATGATCTATAAAATGGGTTATGCAAAATGTTTCCCAATGCGATATGGTTTTTGATGAATGAATGAGAAGAAAATGGTTTCTATATGATTTATAAATGTTAGTTAATGAGATTTAAATGTGTAAATCGCCTAACACATTGAAATGATCTTTTGATTTGAACTCATACTTTGTTATTGAACAAAAACTTGGTGAATGATTTCAAATTTATTGGGCTACTTAATTTTGTGGATTCGATATTATAGTTTCAGTTATAGTCTTGGGATTGTGCGATTAAAGGTGTATATGCTAAATACATATCGGTATCCTTCTATGCGGTGAGACAAGGTCATTTCTTGCGAGATGCTCACTATGTCTCTGGTCCTCGCATGGTTAACTAAGTCCTTGCGTTGTACAAGTTTTCCTATTGCCATCCCAAGTGTAAGTGAAACAATAAGTTTCCTAGGTAATCTAAGGAATTGATGTCAAAGCTTAGTTCTAAGGCTTACTCTTCATCTAGGCGGTATAAATTAACTATCTATACAATATGAAGTAAATATGTGTCTAAGTGCTAAATCTACTATCTACACTAGAGAATTTCTAAAAGTGGATAAGAATAGTGGCGAGATGGAAAGTGAACTAACTTGTGTAAAGAAAGAGTTAAGAAAAATCCCTGCTTTATTAGGCGATTAATGTAAACCTCAAACTTTGGAAGAAAACCTAAGTGGTTTAAATTAGTTGTAAGATAACGAGTTGAAAAAGAGGAATTCTTTGGCTAAGTGTCAAGGGATTGTAGTACTAGGCATTTAGAGGTTATGTTAGGGTTGTTTGGGTGGCCAAAGAAAGGAAAATAACCTCTTAAGAGGTTTGTAGGTGTTTAAGAGTGGAAACCAAGGCTTTGCACTAGGTGTTTGGAGGCTATTGTCCTTGTGATAAGCGTTTTGGTTGGTTTGTAAAGTTAAAGGATTTGGGGCAAGAAGAAGGCTTGAGAGGTTATTATGAGCATGAAAGGCTGTCTTTAGAGGTTAGTTAGGCATTTAGACTTGGCGAGAAAACTAGCTTGAGAGGTGAAAAGAGGTTAGGTGAGAAAGGCTTGTAGGCAAGAAGCATGGTATACGAGAAGACATTGGAGGTTAGCCATGAATTTTGGACATGTATGTGGCAAGCTTAAGGCAAACGGTTTAAGGTTTAATCCAAGTTTCGTAATAAATTTTCATTTATTTTATGAGATGGATAAGTAGTAGGAGGTTTCTTAAGGAGGTTCAATGATGGATTTAAGCAAGGATGATCTGTCAAGTTACTTTCATGCAAGGACTTCTATAAATAGGCAACTTCAACAAGGGTTTTTTTACAACTCACATGTGCAAAATCACTCAAATTGATCTTGAAAGTTTAAAAAGTGTGTCTAATTTGTGAGTGAAGGATGCTGTATATTTTAGATTCAAGGAGGTTTGCATTTGGATCAAGAAAAGGCGAGAAGGTCATTTCTCGAGTGAATCTGAGCAAGGTGCATTCCAAGTTGTCTACACGACTCCTTTTTCATTTGATTATGAAATTTGGAGGTAAAAACGTTACGTCCTTTTGTAACAACTTTGTAGAAGGAAGTTTGGTCAAAGGAGTTATGGATTTTAAGTTATAAGTTTTCAAAGTTGGGTCATGTATTCTGGATGAAAAATAAGGTTTTGCGCAAAAGGGGGTTGGCTGAGTGGCACGGTAAGTTTAGGTGAGATCAGTTTACGTTTCATCATAGAGGTTATTCTAAGCATTGTTTGTCATTGGACGCACGACTTGTGTGCGAGATGTGTGCGTCAAAGCGGGCATGTGGTGAGGATTTCACGAAACGCTAGGCATGCGGCCAGATGAGGTGCGTGGTGTTTCTGTGCATATGGTTAGCACGTGGACATGCCTAGCACGCGCGACAAACCTTTTATAAGGTTAGCATAGGTAGCCCAACGCACGCAGCCAAGGCCTTGTCGCCCATTCATGCGCGCCATGCAGTGTCATGACATGATTTTTGGTTTTTTTGGATAATTTTGGAATTTTTAAGTACTCCTTTGATATTTTATTGGTGAAAGGGAATTAATTGATTTATGTTACTATTATTTCAATACAAGAAGAGATCGGGAAAATTTATAAGCCAAGGATTTAGGCTTGTATCAATGAGTGAAAAATGATTTATTTAAAGTATTTCAAAGTATGTTTTAAGCCATGATTGAAGAATGATTTATGCTAAATGTTTAAACTATTTATGAATTGTTTTCAAGCATGTTATTTCTTAAAGTAATTAAGTAAGATTACTGTTTATTGAGCTTATGTTTAAGGATTATTAAGCGTAAGTTAAGGAACGTTTATTTCAAAAGATTTAAGATTTATGGTTTAAAAATGTTTTATCGAAACAAACCTATCTCACAAATTACTCGTTACGAGGTAGGCTTAAAATTTACTTGTACGAGACAGGCTTAAAATTTACTCTTGACAGGGAAGGATTAAATTACTCGTATAGGACAAGATTAAATTACTCATAATGGGACAGGATCAGGGATACTTGAGTTTCGAGCAGAAAAAATAATGATTCATGTTACACTAGACTCTTTTAGCTCATCCTTTCAAAAATGCTTTTCCACTTTCCAGGTAGAGACCGTGTCTTTTGAGCCTAAATTGTTGCTATCTATCTGCTGAAGTGTTTAGTCGTTATCATACGTATTATGTTTAGTGTTGTTGTTAGTCTTTGTAATGTTAGATTTTGGTTGTGATCTTGATTTTAGGTTTGGTTACGTAATTAGGGTTTCATGTTGTCTGTATAACTTTATCTAAAGTTTTTTTTAAATTAAAAAAAAAAAATTCTTCTATTTTGTTTTGAACTTACATGCTATAGCAGGTTTATTATTTTGTGGGTTAAGGATAAAGTTAAATTAAGAGTCACCTGGTGTTGTTCTTGAAGTGGGCGATATCGACTGGCTTTACGCCACGTCTCGAGCCAAGCAAGCAGGTTCTGGAGGCTGGATATGACAAAGCACACATGACGGAGGTTAGTGAACTAAAGGTCAGCCTTGAAAACAGTAACTGCATGATTGAAGCAAAAGAACTTTGAGAGAAGGAGCGAGATCGACAAATAGTGGACTATGCACGACAAATGAAGAAGATGATCAAGGAGATGAGTAAAGCATAGAGAGGGTTGTGAACATTTGGGTTACGTACTTTTCAACATTTAATTTGTTCAATTTTGCATCTATGATATTCTAACTATACTTTTATGTCATTTGAAGGTTTGTCATTCTTTATTTGGCATCCGCGACTATTAATAGTAGATAGTTATTTTTTTTTAATTTTAATGTAATTTTTTATATTATCTGTAATTTTTTGTATTGAACATCTGTTGTGTATCTTGTTTTATTGTAAATTGAAATATTTTAATTTTCATAATTTAATACAAATTTTGTTTATTGTCTTGCGAAGCAGAACAAAAAACAATACTTCATGATAACAAAAAAATAAAAAATAAAAAATAAAAAATAAATAATTAAAAAATAAGGAAATAAAAGAAAAAAATATATTCCAACGTTGCCTAAACGTCGGAGATATCCATTTTTCCTAACATTTTCAATCGATGTTGGGGAAGGCCTTTTTCGGCGTCACATTGGAATATGTTCTTCCCTGACGTGCTGACAACACATCACGGATACTTGTATTCTGACCTCACCTCAGTGCGTCGGTGACAGTAACCTTGACATCCACTTCTTGGGTCTCAGAGAAAGTTGTCCTAATGCTGCTTCCTTGACTTTCATGCCAACGTCGTCTATGATGTCTGGAATACTTTGGCTGACGCATAAATGATGTTTAAAATCAAGCCTGATAAGCTAAAACAAGTGTGTCGTCGACTATATCATAGTGAACCACCAAGCAAACAAGAAAGAACATGGAATCGATTTTTCTTTCTTATCTATGTAATCAAACATTCATTTCCATCATGCTTTCCATTCATGCATTCATTCATTTTAAAAATCTATCAAACCAAAACCCAAGCTCAGATGCTTAAGGCCTATCTACACATGCAAGAGTCAAGTGGAAACTAAAGGCTTAGTTCATTATATCTAAAGCTAAAACTTATAAAAATTGAAAATTTTCAAAATATTCTAAAACTATCCAATTGCATGTGCAAAACGAGTAAACCAAATCACCCCCAACTTTAAAAGCATGGTTTTTCTTAAAGCATAAGGTCGAAAATGAAAAGTACGACAACAAATAGGGGAATAGAAAAACTATAAATTAGAAAGCTTAAAAAACTTGAAAAAAGAAAGTCAAAAGTTAAAACTAATAAGTGGTAAATTTTGACACCTGGTTGCCTTCATGATCATGTTTTTTTAACAAAAAAAAACTTTAGATGTTTTTTAAGAGTTAGGAATTAATTCTCTTGATGGTTTTAAAATCTTCCTTGAAGTCAACGTCAAGAAAGTTAAAATTAATTGTCACACCCCATCCCAAGCACCTGCTTGCTCAGCCTGGGATGTGGCGTGAATCCAATCGAAGTCATTCCCCTTCTGAATGACATCAGTTGACTCTGACTATTGAACCTTTACCATGTTAAAAAACTGAGTAAAATAAGTCTTATGCAGTTAAAAATATGAGAGACATACTTAAAACATACTTCTTTGCATTAGATCAAAACAAGTTTAGTCTAAAGGTTATTTCTTTACGGATATCACACTAAGAAAAAGTAAGATAAAGATCTTGACTTAACTTTATATAGAACCATGGACATGATAAAGATTAATCTTAACTGACTTTAACTTTATATAGAACCATGTACATGATAAAGATTAACCTAGAACTAACCCTTGACAACAAAACTATCTACACCTTTGCACAGATAACGATCAAGTTCTTGGATCACAGCCTCTACCTGAAAAGGGTGAGATGAAAAGCTCAATGAGTGATTATTTTATAAAACATACTTTAAAACAAATGTACTTTAACTTTCTTAATAAACCAATCAATAACTTAACAAAATATTGTGGCCAGAAGCAGTGCTGAGGTCGAATATCGAGCCATGAGGTTGAGAATATGTGAGGAAATTTGGCTCCAGAAACTCTTGTCTGATCTTCATCAAGAATGTGAGACACTATTGAAGCTTTTCTATGATAATAAAGTCACTATTAGTATTGCTAACAATCCTGTTCAACATGATAGAGTTAAACATATTAAGATCGTATAATTGATATTTCATTAAAAAAAGTTTTGATAGTGGGAGCATATGCATTCCTTACATCCCTTCGAGCCAACATTGCTGGTGTTCTGACCAAGGGACTTCTCAGACCAAACTGTGACTTTTATGTTAGCAAGTTGGGTCTCATTGATATTTACATCCTAACTTAAGGGAGAGTATAAATCTACCCAGTAAGAGACCCACTACTGGTCCCGCTAGTGGTAAAATTTATTACCTTCCTATTGGAAGATACTCTGCATCATAAAAGTCTCGTGATCCAGTAGGATGCACATAATTAGTCTAATGCTCCCGAAGGATGCACATATTAGTCTAGTGCTCCCAAAAGATACATCTATTAGTCTAGTGCTCTCGAAGGATGCACCCACCATTCTAGTGCTCCAAAGGATACACAATAGGTGGTGCTCCCGTGGGACACCTACAAGGCACACTACCCTATAGATCAAAGCTAAAAGTTTTCTCTCGGTCCATTCTAACATTTTAAACAGTCAATTTATAATACAGTCCAAGTTACCATCGTCATATAATCATTTCAGTCCGACACAAATACAGTCAATTTATCCATACTAATACATAATCAGTCATTAGATAATGATTCCTTAAACAATTATACTCATACATAAGTGTCACTCGCCTAAGTTCAGTTAATTAAGTCAATCGTACACTATCTATACTTTAACATAACAATAAACCATTCTCAATTCAGTCAGTACAACATCTTTAATTCAGTCAATCCATCAAGACATCCAAATCTACATAAAGCAATTAAGTCCCTTTAACCATTCTAATCTACATTTAGCAGTCATATCCTTTTAGTCATTCAAGTCCACGTATAGCAGACAAGTTCTTTTAATTATTGAAATCTACATATGGGTCCAGTAGTAGAAATTCTTTACCTTAACGTTATCTAAGCTTCTTGATCGAACTAAAATCCAATGAACCAACCTAAACATAATTGAATAGAAATCAATCACTTCCATAAACAATTTCATCCATTTAATCAATTCACCCCATGTGAATTTCATTAACTTACCTAAGTAGATGGAGAGTTGAACTCCAAACCAAACATATTGGAAACTCAAGGAATTTAAGGCTTATCCTCAATTTGCACATTCACGAACAATATCAGCCAATTAATTAACCTAACCAATCATGGTTATTGAAAACATCCATCAAGATTCGAAACTACACCCTTACCACAAACCATAAAAATTCGTAACAAGGTAGAGGCTGCGACTTAGATCTGAGCGACAGATGGAGGTGAATGTCAACTTGAATCTCATGGTTGGAAGAAGAGGATTTCATGTGCGTCTTGGATCTGAAGGAGAAGACCGACTCGGGTTGAATAAAAAAACAAAGGGCCATCGTCGGATGGTGAACGAAGGATGATGATTGGTACAAATGACTCATGAACGGAGGAGAGGAAAACTTTTAGCTACATGTTAAAGAAGAAGAAGAGATGAAGAATGGAGGGGGAGGTGGCTGGGAAGAAACGAAGAAGAAGAAGAAAGTCCTCTTTTTTTTTTTAATAATAATAATAATATAGTATATATTTTTTTTCTTTTTCCTTTCTTTTTTTTCCTTTCTTTTTCTTAAAATAATAATAACAATAACAATAATAATATAATTATAATATATTATTATTACTTTTCCATTTGCTTTTGCTTTTCCTCTTCCCAAAACAAATATAATATATAATTATAATATATTATTATTACTTTTCAATTCTCTCCCCCTTTATCTTTTTCCCCAAAATATAACAAAATATATATATTACTCATACTAATTATATTATTCCCAATAATATAATTTGCTCAACCTTCCATAACTTCACACATATATATACATATATATTCAAATCCTTAACTCCCACAAAAAATAATTTACCAAGATCATCCTCTCTTATCAAATCCATAACAATATAGAAAATTTTCAAATTTCCATAATGTATTTAGATATTTTTTGTAAATATTAAATTAATTCTAATCTCCACAAAAACAAACAAATATCTCCACTTATCTAAAATAACACCCAAATAAATTCAACTTAAATTAAATTTAAAATGTTCTTAAATTTTGGGGTGTTACAATAAATATCATATCTTATTCATAACATATCTTTGTCATCATATAGCTCAGTCACACATAACGATTTTCTATGTAGCTATCATTATCTAACATCCCTAACAATCACATCACATGCATCATAGCTAAATTAATGCATCATAAGGAAAAACATAATGTAAGGGTCTAATAGTATAATCTCTTACTTGGAGATTGGCTAAAATATAGTCCATTCTTGATAGTAAATTTCCAAATAATTCAATCCTAAACATAAACAAAATCAAAATCATTAATTTTGACAACTATCACCCAACTATTTAATTAAGCATCAAAACTTATCCAAACTTACTCCAAGACTAAGGTTAAATCCAACACAACCTTAAATAGAAAAAATTCACAGCCTCAATTCCTCAAATTAACACTTGAACCTTCAAGCAAAAGTAATTCAATCATTCCAATTGCAAACACGTTTAAAATCCAAAACTATCTATTTGGGGATACCAAACCCAACGAAACTTACCACCACAACAACTAGCTCAAACTGGTGGTTTGACTAACAAAAAGGACTCAAATTGGTCTGTTGGAGAGGGGTTCGACGCGTGCGGCTAAGGGGAGAAGGACGACTCAGGTAGAGGATTCGGTTGGGATGCGTGGGTCGTGAAGGTGAGGGGTGCAACTCGGATTAAACGAACGGTTGGAAGATCAGAGCTGGACCGACGACGGCTAGGGTTAAGGTTTTCCTTTGTAGAAGAAGAAGGTGAATAGTTGCCCACGCCAAACGATGAGGCAAATGTACAATTAATAATAATAAAAAAAAATATCATTATCATTCATAATAAATCCTTTTCTTTTTCTCTTTACCAAAATAACAATCCAATAACTCCTCTTTCCTCATTAAATATCCACAAAAAATCTCTTTTTATCTTCCAAAAACAAACACTTAATAATTATATTATTTCCAATAATATAACTATTATTAATTTTTCATATCCTACTTCATTATACATATAATTCACCAATACCTTTAAAACTACCAAAATTAAATTACCAAAATCAATCAATCTTTACCAAATTCATAAAATTATAAAAAAAATTCAATTCCAATAATTAGTTAAATATCCTTTCCATAAATACTTAATTAGTCATAATCTCCATAGAACATATAATCCTCACAAAACTCTCAATTCAACCCAATAATTCTAACATTGATAACTTAACCAAGATAATCTAATTTAAAATTGCCTTATTTTTTGGGTGTTACATGTAGATATGTTGTTCCCTTAAGGACTCAATCGAATTCTTGAACAAGAGGCTCTGTCACACCCCCGCCCCGAGCACCTGCTTGCACGTCTCAAGATGTAGCGTGATGTTAGTCGAAGTCGTTCATCTCTAGAACAACCTCAACGAACATATGACATGAAATCGAAAACAATCAACAACGAAAGTCTTTTAACTTGAAATACTTTAAAAAGATAGTGTAACCCATTTAAAATCTTTAAAAATTGTATCATGGATAACAAACAAAACATGAATATAAGTATTTGAACAGTCACATTATTAATTTGAAACAAAACAATGCCCTTGCATAATGAAATCTAAGTTGGTCTGGCAACAGTAAGTTTAGCATACGGAGATCCACAATCTGTACCTAGAAAATGAGAAAACAAGCTTTTATAAACATTTTAGTATAAAACTGAAGCTTAAATACATTTATCAGTAAATAGTCATAACATGACCTTGAATCATTTGCATAGCTTTCCGAAGACGGTTCTCTACAACCGCAGGCAGTATTTACCCCTTCGTCTGAAGATGGGACCGTGGATAGGTAGCTAACCCTCCTCCTTTAAGGCATAAAATATACCATTCCTGATGGCTCATAGTTAAATACAGGTTTGTCAACCGTACCATAAGTATAAAGTTAACTATATGTAAACAATAGGTCTCATGGAACATTGGAGCATAGATAAAAACATTTTAAAACTTGAAATGTTTCCTTGAAAGTTTGAAACATTTCCTTGAAATCATGAAATCATAAAGTAAACTTGGAAATATCACTTCAGTAAGCATTTATCAATAACATCGTTTGTATAAGAACTTGAGATCATGTTTAGTAAATCATTTTACGAGCTATTTCTTGTAAAGCTTGGAAACAGGTTTAACAATATATGATATTTAGATATCAATGTGTTACTCACAAGCTATTGCTTGTGTGGCATGAAATCATGTTTACTAAATACTTTAGAAATCATAACACACAATCACTTGAATAAAGCCTTGGTCTAGGGAGTTCCTCCTAATCCTCATTGTCCTAAAAAATTCATATTTTATCCTTAATTAATTCCTTGAATACAAGGTGTCTATTTCCATACAAGAATCATTTTGTGAAGTAAACCATCGTTCTACAAAAGAAGGATCACCAGAAGCAAGTTAGTACTGATGACATGGTCTTAAAAGTGAGAATATATGAAAACAAAGTATCATGAAATTCTAGCGGGCTTGGTCTTTATGAATCAAGTTAAGATGACATCGAGAAAGGTGATATAGTACGACACCGAGAAATGCAATGATAGAGCTGCGTGGTCTATCATGAACAAAACCAAGAAACTAAGAAGCAGTCGGGTAGGACATCAAGGAATGTCATGATAGAGGTGTGTGGTTTATCATGAACAAAATCAAGAAGCCAATAAGTTAAGAAACAATAGGGCACGACATTGAGGAATGTCATGATAGAGTTGCGTGGTCTATCATGAACAAAATCAAGAAGCCAACAAGCCAAGAAGCAACAAGCAGGACATCGAAAAATGTCATGATAGAGCCATATGGTCTATCGTGAACAAAACCAAGAAGCCAAGAAACCAATAAACAACAAAACATGACATCGAAAATTGTCATGATAGAGTTGTGTGGTTTATCATGAACAAAACCAAGAAGCCAACAAGCAGTAGGGTAGGACATCGAAGAATGTCATGATAGAGTTGCGTGGTTTATCTTGAACCAAACTAAGAAGCCAAGCCAAGAAGTAGGATGTCGAGAAGACTAAACCAAGATGCAAGTGTAGCTTCATATATACTTGCATAGGGCCTTCAAAAAATAACTATCTTTTTTAATAATAATAATGATTAAAAAAAAGTAAGCCCTAAACCTTGGTAGAATTCTCCCTTCAAGTTGATGCAATCTCAATGTGGTGCAAATTACCAGTTGCTAAGCATAAAGGATAAAAAAAAAAATACTAAGTGAAGGGTAAAAAAATTATGTTCAACAAAAAAAACACTTTGTAAAAAAAAGCCCAATTAATTTAGCCATCTAAAAATATTTTTTTATTGAAATGGTTAATAATTATTGAATTAAAAAAAATAGTTTTGGCTTTTCTTATTAAGAAAACTGAAAAAAAATTAATGTTTATTTTTCTCGAAAATAAAAAAAATCAATCAAACTAAAACAAAAAAAATCTAAAAGAAATCTAAAATAAGAACAAAAAAGAAAACAAAAACAAAAAAAGAAAGAAAGAAGTTAATTTTCATAAATATAACAAACCAATAAAATATTTACAATTCTTATAACAAAATGAAAAAGCTGATGAAGCTGGTCATTTTAAAAAAATTAGGTTTGCCTATCTTTCTTTTCTTCCTCTTCTACGATTTTTTTCTTTCCATTTGTCTTTTACTCTTTTTTTTTTTTGCAAATTTTTTTTATTTTTTTTCAAACCGTTATTTGGTTCAAGATCATATACAAAATACAAAATATCTGTTTTTTTTTAAAAAAATCAAACTTTTATTTGTTTTAAAAAAATCAAACGGTTGTTTGGTTGTTTTAGATCGTGTGTCAAATGTGTGTCAAATATAAAAGATCGTAGATGTGGGACATTAGATAGTTAAATGTAAATAATCTTACAAAAGTCGTTTAGATTTGGATCCGTGCTTTGGTGGGTCTTCGAGATCCTTTCGATGACCTATGTTGTGTTGAAGGGATATCTATATGATCCGATTGATTGCGTAAAGCCCGCGGTAGCAACGGAACCGGGGAAAGTATACAGAAAAGACAGTTCTTTTCTATTCTATTAGTATTAGATTAGTATTAGTTAGTGATCTCGGCTCAGTGAGTCCTTTCTTCCGTGATGAACTGTTGGCACCAGT
>JBBPDI010014652.1:0-23483 GCA_037974545.1 Cucumis variabilis
CTCAGGACCCATGAACCTCTGTTCACCAACCTCGCGCCAACAAACAGGGGTTCTACAACATTTACCATACAATCCCTCAAATGGTGTCATACCAATGGTAGCTTGAAAGCTGTTATTATAGGCAAACTCCATCAAATGCAAGTGAGAGTCCCAACTACCTGGAAACTCTAACGCACAGACTCGTAGCATATCTTCTAAAACTTGGTTAAAACGTTCAGTTTGACCATCAGTCTCTGGGTAAAAAGTTGTACTGAAATTTAACCTCGTGGCCATGGCAGCCTGAAGTCCCTTCCAAAACATGGAAGTAAAATGTACATCTCTGTCAGAAACAATCGATACAAGTACTCTGTGCAGTCTCACAATCTGAGTCAAGTACAATTGTGCCCACTTACTAGTAGTATAAGTGGATTTCCCTGGCACAAAGTGTGCTGACTTCGTAAGCCTGTCTACCACAACCCAAATCACTGTATAACCCTTCAGGGTTCTAGGCAGTTCTATAATAAAATCCATGCACACATTCTTCCACTTCTACTCTGGTATACTCAAAGATTGCAACAATCCTACTAGTTTCTGTCTAGGTGCTTTAACCTGCTAATACACCAAGCACCTACTAATAAACTCTGCTACTTCTCTTTTCATATTATGCCATTAATACACTTGTTTCAAATCCTGATACATCTTTGTACTACCAGGGTGCATGGAAATGGGGAACTATAGGCTTCATTCAACAAATCAGTCATAATTGTAGTATCTGCTGGCACACACAATCTTTTACTAACTCGAGCCACCTTCGCTATTTCATATTTAACTCCTTCTGAGTGAAGAAGTATTTCAGGCTCTTATGGTCAATAAAGATCTGTTTCTTTTCACCATACAAGTAATGTCTCCAAATTTTAAGTGCAAATACTACTGCTGCCAACTCTAAATCATGTGTAGGGTAGTTTTGCTCATGACTCTTCAACTGACGAGAGGCATAAGTAACAACTTTACTCAGCTGCATTAAAACACAACCTAATCCTTTCTTAGAAGCATCACTGTAGATCACAAAACTTTCAGATCCATCTGGCACTGTAAGAACTGGTGCAGTAACAAGCTTTTGCTTAAGGTCTTGGAAACTACTCTCACATGTTGGGCTCTAAACAAAAGGAGTCCCCTTCCTGGTCAACTAAGTCAAGGAAGTAGCTATATAAGAGAAATCCTTCACAAACCTCCGATAATAACCTGCTAAATGCAAAAAACTACGAACCTCACTAGCTGTAGAGAGTCGAAACCAACTGGTAACAGCTTCAATCTTCGCAGGATCCACAAAAACTCCCTCACTAGATACCACATGACTAAGGAAAGCCACCTGTTTCAACCAGAATTCACACTTTGAAAATTTGGCATAAATTTTATTGGCACGAAGGGTCTCTAATACCTTATGCAAATGCTCTTCATGTTTAGTATCTGTCTTGGAGTAAACCAAAATATCATCAATAAACACTATAACAAAAGTTTCTAAGAAATCCTTAAACACTTTGTTCATTAGATCCATGAATACAGCAGGTGCGTTTGTCAAACTAAAAGACATTACAATTAATTCATAATGCCCATACCTCGAACGAAAGACGGTCTTAGGAATGTCACTGTCTCTAATCCTCAACTGATGATAACCTTAGCATAAATCAATCTTAGAGAATACAGTGGCTTCTTGCAACTGATCAAACAATTCATCAATCCTGGGCAGTGGATACCTGTTCTTGATTGTTAGTTTATTAAGTTCCTTATAGTCAATGCAAAGACGCATCGACCCATCCTTTTTTTTCACAAAAAGTAAATGGTGCTCCCCAGGACGACACACTAGGTCTAATGAAGCCTTTGTCCAGTAACTCCTGTAGTTGTACCTTCAGTTCATTCAATTCAGCTAGAGCCATATGATACGGGGCTTTAGAAATGGGAGTAGTATCTAGCTCCAACTCAATAGCAAAATTGATCTCCCTGTGAAGCGAAAGTCCTGAAAGCTCATCTGGAAACACATCAAGGTATTCCCTCACTACAGGATCTGATGTCAAAGAAATCTCAGCTTCCTTACTATCCACCATACTAAAGTTGCTAAATACTACTACTAATAATAATAGTAATAAGGATAATAATAATAGTAATAATGATGATGACAACAACAACAACAACAACAACAACAACAACAACAACACCAACAACAACAGCAACACCAACACCAACACCAACAACTAGAAGTCTGATTTCTTAGAATTCTTGAAGAGAGGAATGTCTCCTTTAAGAGTCCTAGATTTGATTCCAATAAAAAGGGATTTTAATTAATATTTTTTTATAAAATCTCTTTATTAAAAGGTTATTCATATGACGGATTATGAGTATTTGTAAAATTTGGTCATTGTTTTCTAAACAAGTGTTATTGTGGCATATTAACACCTTCCTCGTACACAAATAACTCCCAAATTCAACTTTAATTTTTGCATACCATAATTTTAAATAAAAACCGTTTTACTTTATTTAGGTGTCCAATTACGTCATAAAAAAGATTGGTGACGATTTATTTTTGTTTTATTTTAAAATTAATCTATTTTGATGACATGGACCGCTTTGCATCATCTCGGACACGTGCGGATATCAAGGATAAAAAATGTATTTTTTCCTACCATTTTTATACTTATTTCAAGAAAATAATTCGAAGCATGAAGTAAGAAAAAAAAAAAGTAAGCTTGAAGCTTTTATTTATTTGTTGCAATTACATTTTTATATTCAATTAAAGATAACAATTTTTTTAATTAATTGGTTCTCTATTTTTTTATATTTAAATGAAAACACATCGGTCTCCATCGTGGAAAAGAAATGCATAATGTATTTACAATTGAAAAAAAAAATGCATAATGTATTCGCAATGTATTCATAATTTTAATATTTAATATTTAACCATTCAAAATGCAGATTGGATTATCCAACTAAACTTTGAGTTCTCCAACACTCATAAAAAAGATTACGTTCTAAAAGTTTATGAGTCAAATTGACACTAACTCCTAAGCTTAAAAATCAAAAGCATCAGGATCAAAATGAAATCTTCTAAAGTTTTCAAACACATAGGAAATAAACAAGTATAACATAAAATCAGCAATACGTAAAAGAATAAAATGGAATTTAATTGCAATTTAAATAGACTAATTAATGATTACTTAATAATTAAATTTAATTAACAAATTATAGGCAGGAAAAAAGTCAAAAAAATTTGTTCTACCAAATTGAAATACATATAATTTAGTTTAAAAATTAATTTGAAACAGTGATTCGAAACTTAAATGAAAATTAAAATTTTAATTAAGCTGTGATAAATTTAAAAGGTTCTTTACAAAATATAACAAATTGGCAAAATTTTTACATTGTATAGCACAATTTCAAAAATAGAAAAAATCAACAAGTTCGCAATGGAGAATACCAAAAATGGCCCAGTCAACATGCGATTAATCGGACACGAGCGTGTATAGGTTGTTTTCTAAATGATTGTAAACCAAAAGCATTTAGACATTGGTATCCAATCGCATACCATGAGCTAAATGATTGTGTACAAATCTAAACGATCTTGGTTCATGATCTTGTCCCAAGATCTTTTATATCTTGTACAAGATCGTAAACCAAGATTGTTTAGATCTTAGTACACGATCGCATACTAAGAGCTAAACGACATGCACAAAATATAAACGATCCTGGTTCACAATCGTGTACCAAGATCATTTATATTTAGTACAAGAACGTGAACCAAAATCGTTTAGATATTAGTATACGATCGCGTACCAAAATCTAAACGATCGTTTACCAAAGTTAAACGATCTTGGTTCACGATCATGTTACAAGATCATTAATATTTTAAAACAAGATCATGTACCAACATCATAATTTAGATTTGGTACACGATCGTTTACCAAGTACAAAACGATCGTGTACCAAGATCTAAACCATTTTTATTTAAGATTGTGTATCAAGTCTTTTATATTTGGTACACGATTTTGACCAAGATCTTTTAGATTTGGTACATGATCGTTTAGATCTGGAAGAGGAAGTAGTTTGTCGAATAGGAATTTGAAGAAGTGAAAAATGGAAGAAGGAAGAAATTTTAGAAGAGGAAATGAATAAATGACAAACAAGAACACGTGTGAAATGAAGAAGAAATAATAATATGACGAAATTAATAATATGAAGAGGAGATGAATAAATTGCAAAGAAAAAGAAAAAAAAAACAAAAATTGCTCGCAATATTCAAAGACAAACGAAAAATTTATAAAAATATCATAAGCTTTTTTATTTTGTTACACGGGTCGTAAATATTTTGATGTTATTTTATATTTATGAAAATTAACTTAGATTTTAGAGTTTTTTTTTTTTTTAATGGAAAACTGACTAACTATTTAAATTTCATATAACAAAACAACAAAAGTACAAAATTTATTAAATTATACATATTTTTTTTTCTTGACAATTTTCCTAGATTCTTTGAGACAGAAGATTAGGTAAAATATTTTGCAAACTATTGTAAATGGTATAACTACACTACACCTAACCACTTTTAATTTTAATATTTAACGATTCAAAATTTGCACATGTGGATGAATTGAGTCTGGGGTGTACTTAAGAGGTTTAAAACTTTTACCAAGTATTTATTTGCGCACTAAAAGAGTTAAAACAGAAAAGGGAGAGAAGAATTAAAAGAAGTGTTAGTTATAGGACTTCAGTAAAACTAAATACTTGGACCATAATAAACCCAATTTTGTTGTGAGAACAAGGTTAAATGAAAACATAAAATATTGGGAGTAGATAAAAAATAATATATAAATTAGTAAAACAATATGTTGAATAAGAAATTTTGAATCAATCACAAATTGTCATATCTTTTACGAAATTAATGACAAAAAGATACAATAATTGAATTTGAGACTAATTAAAAGTTACCTTGAAATTGAAGACATAAATTAACAATTTTGATGATGCCACATATTTTCATTATGACCGTTGGATTAAGTTAATTATTTTGGTCTTATTAAATATTATTTATTTGGGCTAAAGTTCAATTAGCTTAATTTAGCCCAAATGCTAAATATTACTGTCACACCCCGTTCTAGTTTCTATCTTCTAACTTAAATCGTGGTGTGAATCTACTTTTTACAAACATTTTTTTCCAAAAGTAAGGTTGATAAAAACGCTTTTCAAGAAATTCTATTAAAATTTCGACAACATCTCTCCTAAAATATGGGTTAGCCAAGCCTGAAAAGGAATGAGAACTTTCACTTTTATAAATATATGCAAACTTAGACCCAATACGTGGAGTTGAACCAATACTTAGTCCTTGATTGCTACCTGGGAGGAGAGAGAAACATTGAAAACGTGAGCTAGAAACTCAGTGAGTGACAGATTTTTCGAAGTAAAAGCTCGTAAAACATGCTAAAAATGTGTAAATATGCCTCGACAATGAAATAATGTTAAAATGTTATCATCACATAATACTATAAATTGCAAGTAATGTCAACAAACCTATACCGAATCCAATCATGGCAAAGCGCCTAAATATATGTCTAAGAATACCTTGCACATGATCAAGAAATCATGCAGCTAAACCTAGCTCACGCATATTTAGTACCTACCACGATAACTTCTATCCAATCCGACCATGGTAGAATATTAAATACACGGTTGAGAATAGCTCACACGTGATCCATATCCACAAGGAAATATGCAACCAAACTAAGCTCATGCATATTTAGTACTTGTCACTATAACAACCTCCATATCCGCTTCTATGTGCAAGTAAAGCCACCTACCATGGGTTAAGGTAGGCCCGAAGCCATATTACAATCCTCCATCCATATCCTCACCTAGGCCCAGGTTCTTGGATCTCCAGTCACGATCTCTTTCAACTACGAAACCCCTTGGCAACCATAGGTGGCGCTTAGAAACACATTCTCATAGCATTTAGGGAAACTACCAACATTATTTCATAAACATCATATGTTTAACACATTTTCAAATCATTTTCGATCTTTAGCCATCAACACAAACTTATAAATTAGTAAGTGACTACACTATTACAAAAATAGGCTCTCTTGTCGTTCTTAAACTATCACGAATCACTATTCTTGACAGTTTTAAAACTGTCATTGAAGCGTGCATCAAGAAAGCTAAAGTTCTTGATGATTGATAAAAATGTCAAGAATAGTAAATGTTGACATTTTATAAATGTCAAATATACAAATTTTGATGACAATTAAAAACATTCAAGAGTATGAATGTTCATGACAATTCAAAACTCTTAAGAATAAGAGTGTTCATGAGTTTTAAGAACCGTAAAAAATATGGGTGTTTATGACATTTAAAAACCGTCAAGAGTATAAGTGTTCATGACATTTAATAACCGTCAAGAAACTCATTGTTTATGACATTTTAAAGCAGTCAAGAATACAGTTGTTTATAACATTTTAAAACCATTAAGCATGTTACAATTTTTTTTAAATTGTAATTCAATTATATTTTTGTTCCTGTATTGTGCTCCCATAGTCTTGTAAGTTGTCCAACAATAGTTTCGTAAATATATATGACCAACAATATTCATCATATATAGTTTCAAAACTCGAACATATATAAATAAAACCTTTCACCATTCATATAATCATTTTCAAAACTTTACATATATATGAATATTTCATAACATTTACAAAAACAATATAAATAATTCCATTAGATTGCCATGAATTCAACTCAAATATTCTAATTAACTAACTTATCCAAAAACTATCTACATATAATAAATCTAATCAAAAGTGTACAATCAACTCCACCCTCCCCCCCTATATGAACAATTCAGAAGAATCACTTATATTATCTATACATAAAGTTTCAGATAAGTAGCCACAACAAAATTGTCCTACTTCAGAATAAAAAATTAGTCACAATCACATGTACGAACCCAAAAAGTCAGCTAACTCAACCCGCACCTCTTCTAACTCGACCTATGAGCATGATCTTCATTGGTCACAATCACATGTACGAACCCAGAAAGTAAGCTAACTCAACCCGCTCCTCTTCTAACTCGACCTATGAGCATGATCTTCATGTATCAATCTATAAACCTATAAAATAAATTAAATGATTAACTCACAATCCAAATGGAAAGACAAAAGAGTTTAATTTAATAGATGAAAAAATGTACATAACCTAGTTCACATAAAATGTTGAGACATGGTTACACAGATTTTTTTTTTTTGTATGTTAATTGTGTACTGCTTTTTGGGCACTAAAGGATTGTAATTAAAGGAGAAAACAAATTGGTTGATCCATAGTCTAAGTGAGTTGAGTCCCTTAATTTATAATCTTAACAAACCTATTTTGCCAACATACGAAAATAGGAGTCTTCAGTTGGGAAACTCAAATATTATGGAAATCATATGTAGGGATTGTGTTTTTTGTATAATATATAATGCAAATACACACACATATAGCCCCATCTAATTCACCCTTGAACTCCTCTTGGTGTAAATTCAATAATAATGCACAGCCACATTCAAGTCGAAGTATATATAAAAGCCTAACCTCAACTTAGTGGATGATGGATGGATGGACAGATTGACTATGAAGCGACTAAAGCTAATTATGATTTTGGAGAGGGCAAACGCAGCGAACAGACATAATTTGAAATTGCAGAAGTGAGGGATTCGAAGAGGTGGAACTGAATATGAACGTGGAAGTCGAATGGACGAACTAATTATGAACGCAGTGAAGATGAAAGGACGGGCGTTGAACTGATGGGCAATTTTGTGATGGAATGGAAGTTTTGAGAATGGACGACCAGTGAACACTGTTTTTTGAGGAGAAGGATTTTAGCTGCGGAGAGGGGAAGACATAAGCTGGGCTAGAGCTTTTTAATAAATAATATTATTAGCACAATAGACGTTTTTAAAACGTCAAAACAAAATGATCTTCCTTGACGTTTAAAAAATGTCAAAAAAATCGAAAAATGACTCGTGCCTATTTATAAAAATTCTTGACATTTTAAAATGTCAAGAATTTAATAGATAATCCCTGGAAAAGTACATATTGTTTGACATTTAAAAAACGTCAAGAATGTTGAATTTATAAAAATTAAAACGTAAAAAATTTAATAGATATTTCTTGACGTTTGTAAAACATCAAGAAAAAATACATATTACTTGACGTTTAATAAACGTCAAGAAATCTGAAAAATTGATCTACCTCAGTCTTTTCATAAAAAATTTTGACGTTTTATCTTTGAAACCACCCCTTTCTTGATTTTATTTTTTAAAATCGTCAAGAAATAAAAACAACTATCAAGAAAGGCCTTTTTTGTAGTATTGAATCTCTTATAAATATGAAATCATGTAAAAATGAAAAATTTCTTGTTAGACCATTTATATAAACTTTTTGTCATTGTTCTAGTATTTTTAACAATAAAGTGTCACGATTCAGATATTCTTGACTAGAAAAAATGTCATTATATGTTATTATTCCATATTTTATATTTGTCGACATAACCATAATACTACAACAATTAGCCAATTTTGAGTAAATTGATGACAATTATATCATGTCATAATAAAATCGACAATGACAGGATAATAATTATGCATTAATTTAATAAAAAACTTTATGATAAACTAGAATGTAACAACCAACAGAAATAATCAAAGCAATAAATAATAGAAACAAAGAAAACAAGAATATATAGTGGCTCGACCAATTTGGTCTACATCCACTTTAAGAATTAGCTTGGAGAAATTTTATTAAGAGCAATCAGGAAGTATAAAAATTACAGACTATGTCAACAAAGATGAACAATTTGTAACTTATCACGTTAAATCGAACTAAACTATCAACAAATGTCACACTCCATTTTAGGTTTTTCCTTCTAACTTAGATCATGGAATGGAAACACTTTCTGAAAACAAACTTTTTCAGTCTAAACTTTTACAGAACAAGTATTATAAAATTTTATAGAAATTCCGACAGCATCTCCTCTAAAACATGTGTTAGCCAAACCTGAAAAGAGGTAAAAATTATACTTCTATACATATATGAGATGTTCAGACACAAAATCTTTTCGAGTGTGTATCAACACACACTCATCCAAAATTATTGCAGAGTTCCAAACAAAGTTTATATCCAAACTAGATAATAATTACAAAATAAGTATAGTCTAATGTTGGATTTTTCAAAATACATGCCCATAGCATCACTCTTGTTACTTTTAACCACTTCATATTCCAATATAAAACTTAAGTATATACATACAAAGATTAATGAAAGTTTATAACCAATGACAGAAAGCTTAACTAATGCTTCGTCTTTGATCGCTACTTTTGGAGAAGAAAACATTGAAAACGTGAGATAAAACCTGTGAGTGACAAGTTTTTTAGAAGTAAAAACTCGTAAAACATGCTCTAAAAAATGTATAAATATGTATCCATCAATAATGAAATAATAATTAAAATATTATCATCACATATTACGTAAATCACAAGTAATGCCAACAAACCTGTACCCAATAGAACTATGGCAAGGTGCCTAAATATACGAGCAAGAATAACTCTCACATGATCAAAGAATCATGCGGTCAAACCTAGCTCACACATATTTAGTACCCACCACGATAGCAACCTCCATCCAATCCGACCATGATAGAATACTAAATATGTCACACCCCGATCTGCAAAATAATAAGAACGCAGAAAGTAGTGCAGATAGGACGCGATTTAGCTTTAAACCTTGAAACTGGTCTTATCGCCTAACTCAACCTAAACTCCTTTTAAACTACGAAGTGAGAAACATAACGCAACAGAAGTCAACTTAAACACCAAGTACAATAAGTAACATAAGCCAAACTTACACTTATTAGTAACAGGCATTTAGTACAATACTTGACCAAAATAAATAACATTAATTAAAACTCTTAAACACCTGGTAGCTTTCTCAATCCGCCGTAAGACGTTCAACCTTCTTCTCTACTTGGCCTAAACACCTGATCTTCAAAGATGAAACTTTAAAACATAAGTCTACAAGACTTAGTGAGGATTTATGAAATCCTTCTTTGTAATACATTTCCATAAATCATTTCGTCAAATCATATATTTTAACATATATCAGTTTATTAATAACACATCATTTCGCAAAAAACATCATCTCTCATAAACACACATTAGTCACAATCATTTCTTTTGACAAGGATCCCAAATTGTTCTTTACATTTGGTCTCATTTCCTCACGTTTAGACTAATGTATCAACATCCGAGAACATACAAATTCGTTCTTGTTGCTCAGGCCACCTAAAATAATTTAATCCTTTTCTACATTGGTCGACTTCACTCCACCATGAAGGCCTTTTCTACATGGATGCCTTTAACCTTATATGCATATAACAGTTAACTATTCAAAGAAAGCAGCTAATGGTTTGAAAACCATTTCTTAATCAATATCATAGTCATCACATCAAGCTTTAAACATTAAAAACATGTTTGAAATCATATAAATACTTTAAAATGACACTTTGAAAGAAAGCACTCACAAATAATTTAAAGAAAAGTTCACTCACAAATACTTTTAAGAAAAATTTCACTCACTATACTTAGCCTTACAACCAAAAATCTCTTTTTCTTCTTCCATCACGCGTAGCCTTCTTAAAACAAAATGGCAACACTTCAACACTTCAAATTTCTAGAAAATCTCTCTTACTTAGTGACCCAAACCCTTTATTTATACTACTCTTTAACCTAGATTAGTCATCCTCAAATCCGTGTCCAATTGCCAGCTCCTACTTAAAACTTTACACGTGTAAGATTAATATTTATCTTAGTCATGCTTAAATCCTTAATCTTACACGTTAATATCTGTCAAATTAGATTTGACATCTTCTCGCCAAACATTTCTTCTCGTCTAACTCCATTTCACAAAGTCTTATTTCAAAACGCCTTCTCTTATCCAAAATAAAAATTTCAAAACACTTAGCCAGATTTTACTTCTTATACTCAAATTAGAAGGAGGTCTCACAAAATACACGATTGAGAATAGCTCACCTGTGATCCATATCCACAAGGATACATGTAGCCAAACTGAGCTCACACATACTTAGCACCTAACACAGTAACAATCTCCATCCATTCTAACCATTATAGCATACTAAATATACGACGAAGAATAGCTCATATATGATCCATATCTACAACAAAAGACGCGACCAAATTGAGCTCACGCATTCTTAGCACCTACCACAGTAACAACCTACATATCTGCTCCTATGTGAACATAGAGCCACCCACCATGGGTTAAGCTAGGATCGAAGCCAAATCACAATCCTCCATCCATATCCTTACTTAGGTTCAGGTTCTCGAATCTTTGACCACGGTCTCTTTTAGCTCTAGAACCTCCTAACCATCATAGGTGGCGTTATTGAAAGACATTCACATAGCCTTAAGAACACATTTTCAAGTTATTTTCGATCCTCAGCCATCAACATATATTTTTAGAATAATATTTCATTCAAATCACCTAAGTTTAATAACGGATCAAGGAGTAATATTTTAAACAAGTTGTCATCTAAAACATGACTAATAAGTATGGGTTCAACCATATCTTTGGAATGTAAAAGTGAATGTAACTGAAATTCATATTGAAATTAAAACATTTCTAAAGCATAGTTGGTAAAGTAATCATGTTCAAAGTTTTCACAATCATGATATACTATAATAACATATATAAATTTATAATGAAAATACTTGTAAATAAACGAATCATTATCAATAACTCGATCTCCCAAGATTAGACGCTCTTTCCACTTCAATTTGGCCTAAGGAAAATATTAAGGTCTATCACTTAGCTTCACAACGCAAGATGTCACAACTATTTCCAAAACACTTTGTTATTAGCATTTAAGCTACTTATATTTTAAGGACTCCAATTCTAACTTCCATCATTACCTTGTATCCATCCCTATGTACTTTAATTTAAGCTAAAATTACACATTTGAACCCATCACTTCAAACTTAACTCATAACACCATAAACACCCAAGTTAAATCAATCTTAGTGGGTCTTTTAATTTCATACACTCTTATCTCAACTATCAACGATTTTTGGGATTTAGATCCATTATATTAACATGAATCAAACAACCTTAAGCACTTTCTAGGATCACCTAAATTACTTTGGATTTCAGAGCTTATAAATCTAACACCTAAACAAACTCCAAAGTTAATGGAAAACCCCTTTTTACCTCTAACATTCAACTCAAGGACCCGAGTAACATGGACAATTCGATCTAAATGCTTAAACTTAATGGACATTCAAGAACTCTAAGAAAACTCAATGAAATTACTCCAAAACTTACTAAATACCTAGTAAAGTAGCCTTCACTTCAATAAACAATCCTCTAACGGCCTTCAACTATTAAATCCTAACATCCAAAAACTATAGGTTATTCAATAATAGCCTTGAAACTCAATGAGTACTCAAGACCTACTCGGTCAAGTTTAGAATCTTACCCAAGTGGGGCCAAAATGCCTAATTTCAAGCTTCTAAATGGTTGGATAGTGGCTCCAACTCCTCAAAGATTCAAATCTAGCATCAAAATGTAATGGGCATTATGAAAATCAAGTCGAAACTTAATGAGTAATAAAAAATCACCTTAAAACAACCCCAAACTAATCTTACGTTAAGCGACAGATCTAAATGGAGAATGGATATGAATAGTAGCTGAGTTGATTTTCAACGAGTTATTGCACACAGTGTGGCTGAAGGGGCGAGTGTCGAAGAGTGACTCATGGTTGGTGTGAAAAATGACAAAATTTCTATGCTCGTTTGGAATCGACATCTTGGATTGCACGTGAATGAAAGGTATGACACGAGCTAAGCAAAGACCAACCAATAAGCTTGACAATCGACCAATTTCTAATTGATGGTGTAGGCGTGAAGAGTGAGAGAGAGAGATGCTAGTGAAAAAGAAATTTTAAGTGAGATGGAGAGGGGTGGCGGTCGACTTTCATCAAAGAGAAGAAGAAGAAAACTCTAGAAGAATTGAGAAGGAGAATAAGAGAGTTGAGATCATTCTCACCTCTTTTCTTTTTCTTTTATTTTTTTAAATATGAAATGACCTTTATGCCCTCAACTCAACACCAAACTTAAAGTGTGGCCATTTTTCTTTATTCTTGGATTTTTAAACTCGTTTTTTTCACAACTTAAAGAATATTAGTATACATAAAAGGTGAATGAAATGAGTACTTATAACCAAATACCCAAGAAACTGAGAGACCCGCATCTCAATAAGTGCTTATGAAATCGAGATCCAAAACCTATCGAAAACTGCCTCCTCTGACCTGAGTCTCATGTGCCAAGCAAGCCACTGCAAAGTTGAGAAGAATCCATTGCCAAAGAAACTTCAAATTGTAAAACCCACGTTGCCCATAACCAAAAAACCATTGCTGATATTGATACCATACTGACTACACGCTTAGTAGTAAAAAATACTCACTCCAACCATGAACCCACACAACGCTTTCTATCTCTCATTGCAAGAAGATCTCAGTTTCTCTCTTTGGGTGTGTATTATGTGGCAATTCTCACTTTCCCTCTCTTTTACTTTTCACAAAAAAGCTCTAAAGAAAAGAGATGGATATAATTAAAAAATGCCATCATGGCAAAATTACATCATTGCCCTCACAAAAAAACCCTTTTAAAATTATTAAATATTTGTCACTTTTCTACAAATCTCCCTCATGAAAAACTATTTAAAACACCAAATTGATTCTCACAATCACTCTATCATCCACATTTAACATTCAGCTCATCTAACATGTTTTTAAACTTATTAACTGGAAAAAGTTTGGTTAACATATCTGACAAATTTTGAACTGTATGAACTTTGACTAGTTCAACATTGTTTTTAGCACAACAACCTCCCTAACATAGTGAAATTTAACATCGATATGCTTAGATCGATCGTGATAAGTAGGATTCTTCATAAGTTGAATAACACTCTAGCCATCACAATCGATCATAAGAATAAACTCCTGCAATAACAACTCACCAACTATCAGTTTTAATCACACTACTTTCTAAAATGCTCTACCAACTGAAATATATGTACTCAAATTCAGTAGTGGACAACACAAAACAAGTTGTAGAGCAACTTTCCAATCGACCACATTACCATACAAGCAAAAAATGTGTCCTAATAAAAGCCTTCTTTTATCAACCTCTACAACTTTTATCTCAACAGTGTTAATTTATCACAATCCCTACTAAAGCAAGACAACTTTTGTGAAGTCTTCAACAGTGTTAATTTATCACAATCCCTACTACAACTTTTATCTCAACAGTGTTAATTTATCTACAACTTTTGTGAAGTCTTCAACAGTGTTAATTTATCACAATCCCTACTAAAGCACAATGATATACTCGAACTACCCTTCAAATATTGAAGCACCCATTTAACTACATATATTCTTATGCTTCTTCCCCAAGTTTGACATAAACCTACTTATCATACTCATATAATAACCCAAGTCATGCCTAATACAAATCATCAGTTACATAATACTTCCTACAACATTATTATAATAGGGAATATTAGACATGTCTAACCTTTCTTGTTCAGTAACAGGACATTGAAATAAAGAAAGTTTAAAATTATAGTTTAAGGACACAACTCTCCTACAAAGTGGTTAACAAACCTTTCTCATTATCTATTTTCACATCCATGGCTAGGATCCTTTTTAGTTCACCTAAATCTTTTATCTCAAACTCACTACTTCACTGTTTCTTAAGTTCACAAATTTCAACATAATCCTTAGGCACCAATATCATATCATCTATAAGCAGCAGTAGATATATTACATACCTTTCTGAGATAGTTTTCCACTAAATCAGGCATTATATTAGTTTCTATGAAACCCTTTCTTTAGAATAAAAGTTCAAATCTGATATACCAATGTCTCGAGGATTGCTTTAATCTATAAATGAATTTATGACAACGACAAACCATGCCTTCCTTATCCTTCACCTTACAACCCTTAGATTGAGCCATGTAAATCAAATCCTCCAATTCTTCATGCAGCAAATGTTATGGTAACGCCCATCTGTTCATTAAACAGATCAAAATGAACAACAATAGATAAGCTTAACTGAATGAACAAATGTTTCACCACCAGAGAGAAAATCTTATGAAAGATAACTCCCTCCTTTTGTGCTACCAATTAGCCTTATACCTAGGCTTACTATCACCTATTGTAACTGCCTTGATTTTATAAATCCAGTTTGACTGAATGAGTTTGTGATTAGAAGGCTTTGGAACCAATGATCATGTCTGATTTTTTACTACTCTGCTTTAGAAATGAGAACAACTTTGCTTCTTTAGCAATCTACCATTACTCTTTAAAATCATACATAACTGCCTCTTCAGAATGAAAAGGCTCTACTTCATTACTGTCAGCTCCATAAGTAAGAGCATAACCAACTAAATGAGAATAACCATGTCTCGTAGGAGCATATCTCACCCTCTGAGCCCTGCCACGCGTAAGCTGATTGTTCTATAGATCATTTTTACTTCAACTTTCTTCACTAAAGCTCCCTCATTAATCAAAGTCCTCTCTTGTTGAGACTATACACCATCAAATTCATATTGTTGTGTAGACTCTACCTATGAATCTAGTAATGACTGACTAGTTAATGGTCATACTTCATATTCAATTCTAACCTCTGCCACAACATGTTCAACTATTTGCAATTTCTGTGGCTCTTTGACACTAAACACCATCTTTGTCCCATTGAAAGTTACATCTCTACTGATAATGCATTTATTTCTACCCTCTTCCAAGCACCAAATTTTATAACCTTTAACACCTTAAGGATAACCAGTAAACATGCATTTTAGTGTCCTCTTATTCTGCTTTCCATCCTTAACATGAGCATAAGTTGAAAATCCAAACAATCTGAGATGATTTAAACTTGGAGTTGTAGCTATACATACCTCCTAAGAAGTCTTGAAGCCTAAAGCTGAAGATGGCCTCCTATTAATGAGATAATAGGTTATTTGGACATCTTTTGTCATACCCCAAATCGTACTGTAAGGATAACGTCGAAGTAGTAGGAATAGGATACGAGTTTATTACAACCTTGAAATTTTCTTAAGTTACGCGAGGACTTTTTTTAGAGCGTTTAGACTTATAGATTCTACTGAAAACTCTTCTTTTCTCAAAACTTCCTCGCGAATTCATTTCTTAATCACAAATCTTATACTTAACCATAAAAGATTTTATCGCTTAATCCCTTTAATACTTAGTCGAATTTTACTTCCTATACTTAAATTAAAAATGGGTCTCATAATTCTTCTCCTCTTAAGAAATTTCATCCCTGGAATTTAAACAAGACAATAACGCAAAAAAAATTACTTTTTATTAGTTTAACTTTCAAAATTAGAGACTTATAACATTAAAATTACAGTTTTCTTGTTCTTCTGACTTCCTTCTTCCCTTTTCTCATCTGTGAGAGCTTGATCTTTTTAATCCCAAACTCTTTTCCACTCACAACGTTGCGTCCACCAACTGTGCGTAGTCACTCCTTATTGAAATCAAAACAATAGGTATCCTGATCTCCTTTCGCAAGCTGTTTACAAAATGTATGCATCTTTCACCCTCATCTACGATTAATATTAAGGCGTATTTTGTTAATTCTGTGAATTTCCTCTCATATTCAACAACTGAGAGTCTTCTCTATTCCAAATAGAGGAACTCATCTCTCTTTTCTTCTATATACGCCATTAGAAAATATTTGCCATTAAATATTCCCTTAAATTCTTTCCAATTCACTCTTCCTCGCCTACTTTCCTTTAAGATCCACGAGTCTTCAACCTCTTCTTGTAATCAAAATACAGCTAGATCCACCCTTCTTTCTTCCGGACATTGCATAATGTGAAAGCACTTCTCCAATGTCCGTAGTCATTTTTTAGCTTCTTTCGATTTAGTTGTTCCACCAAACTTAGTGGCTCCTAACGCTTTTAACCTTTCTATTCCATAATTTCCCTCAGGCAGTGGTAATAAAATGCCAGAATTTCAGAATAAGCTTATGAATTTATTGTTGTTCCAAATATTCTAATAAATACTCAACTTTTAGCTCACTCAACTCAAATTTATTTACTTTATCGAAGAACGTATTACTCTGATACCAAATTGTCACACTCCAAACTATACTGGGACGATCTGCGATGATAACGCTGAAGTAGTAGGAATAGGATGCGAGTTTTTTACAACCTTAAAATTTTCTTAACTTACACAAATACTTTCTTTTAAGAGCGTTTGAACTTATAGATTCTACTGCAAACCTTTCTTTTTCTCAAAATTTCCACCCAAATTAACTTCTTAATCGAAAAACTTGTACTTAATTAGAAAAGTTTTTATCACTTAATCCTCTACACAGGTTTATTCAAACGCCAACTTCTTTAATACTTAGTTGAATTTTACTTCCTATACTCAAGTGAAAGACGGGTCTCACATCTTTCCTCTAAAATTTCAAGGGTTATAAAGCATTAGTTAAGAGAAATCTTGTACGTTCCATAATCGTTTTATTAGACCTCTAAGTCAAATCATTTTTTTGTGGAGTATACATAACAGTAAAATACCTCTATGCCTATTTGGTTCTCAACCTGCTTCTTCCACTCAAGGAATTTTCCAAAAGTTTCATCTTTATACTTTAGTGGATACTCACACTTTCCTTGAAAAATCATTAATAAAATAAACATGAAGTATCTCGAACCTCCCATGGAAGGCACCTTTGTAAAACCCCACAAATCTTAATGAACATAATCCAAAATACCTTTGGTTGTATGCTCCCTTCCGTAAACTTCACTCTAGGAGACTTTCCATTATGCTATGCTCACAAAATGGGAGTTCTATTTTTAACTCCTCCCAGAAAACCTTGTTGAGAAAGAGCTTTGTAGACCTCTTTCAATCACATGAGCTAACCTTTTGTGTCACAACATCAAAATATATATACCTTTGCCTGATGCAACAACACAACCTAAACTGCAATACCTTCTAACACATACAAACGATTCCTCAAAGGTTTCCTTCAGTTTAACCAAAGAACCCTTGGTAACTTTCAAAACTCCATCCTCAAATTTATAAGAATAACCCGATCTATCAAATTCACCAAGAGAAATTAGATACGTTTAAGTTTTGGAACACGCCTCACATTTGTAAGCATTTTGATCATTTCATCATGTGTTGCAACTCGAACTGACCTAGTTTCCTTGACATCACAAGTACTATTATGTCTCAGTCAGACTTTTCCTCCATCACTTTTCTGTAAGTTAATAAAATAATCTCGATTAGGAGTCATTTTATACGTGCACCCTAAATCCATAACTTCTAATGAATCACAACCATCAATAACGTTTTCTTCTATTAGGACACCGTCAAAACTTCTAATGAATCACAACCATCAATAACATTTCCAACCCATCAATAACATTTACTGCACTAGACTCAATTGCATGCTTGTTAATCGATACTTCCTTGCTCTCATTTAAAAGACAATGCTTCTTCAAGTTTTCTTCTTTATGACACAAGAAGCACTTTCTAGATTTCCCCTTTGAATTAATTTCTACCTATTACTATTCTCTCTAGTTCTTTTTCTCACTTATTCCTCTGACCACAAGTAACTCTTCATCCTCATGTTCTTTCTTAATTTTAAGATTTCCAGTCTTCAAGGCATTCGACACTATATCCATGGTTAATGAATTTTGACCATATTTAATAGTTGCCTTAACTTCTCAATATATTTAAGGCAATGAGTTTAAAAGAATCCCTGCTTGATTCTCATTCAACATCTTCTCAACGATGTTATTGAGATCAACTATAATCTTTTGCAATTCATCGAGGTTCAATTCTAAACCTTTACTTTCACCTATCTTATATCCAAACATTCCTCCATTAGATATAATTTATTTGGCAAGGACTTTGTCAAGTAAAGACTTTCTAACTTTTACCACAACTCCCTTGTGGTAGTACCCTCATCCACTAGCCTAAACACTCCATCAGAAAGATACAGAAGGATCGTCAAAGAGGCTATTTTCATCCATATCTTTTTTCTCAACTTTTGTGATAGTTTTCGAAAGCTTATCTTCGTTTAAGATTTTTCATAACTCTAATATTTTTCCTCCAAAGAGAAAAATCACTCTTTCCTGTCAAACTTTAGTCACCTCAGATCATGTTAAAGACATTTTTACAAAATTGATTTAATAAAGAATATGTGCAAACTACCACATGTAATAAATATGCACTAATTTTATCAAGAATTTTATGCCCAACTAGAACGCAACAACCAACAAAATTAGTGAAAGCTATAAAGAATAGAGATAATGAACACCACAACATATAGAAGTTCGACCAATTTGGTCTACATCCACTTTGAAAACCAACTTGGAGAGATTTTACTAAGAACAATCAAGAAGTACAAATTGCAGGGTATGTAACCAAAGATCAATAATCTGTAATTTATCATGCCAAATTCAACTAGCTATATCATCGGCCAAACACCTAGGAAATTGAGAGACCCACACATCGATAAATGCCTCTAAAACTGATACCCAAAACCCATCGAAACTACCTCCTTTGACAGAAAACCCATGTACCAAGCAAACCACACATTGTGAAGCTTAAAAGAACCTACGATTGAAATGACTTCAAACTACAAAGCCCACGGTAAAAAAACCACCCCTAATGTTCATACCAAGCTGACTACACTCACCAATAAAAAATACTCACTCTAACCACGAACCCATGACATTTTCTCTCTCTAATTGCCAGAAGATTTCAATTTCTCTTTCCATGTGTGTATTATGCAGCGACCCTCACTCCCCCTCTCCTTTTCTTTTCATGTCAAAATCCTAAAGGAAGGAGATGAGTATAAGTTCAAAATGCCTTCATGGCAAAATTATATCGTAGATACCATATTTTGTCCTACATTTTTTATTTGTCATTTATTTATTTATGTTTTTTTCGAGAAATTTTTAAAAATAGCAAATTTTACAAAATATCTACAACCTATAGAAAATTCTATGACTGATAGTTATTGATATGCTATGGTGATAGAAGATTATCATTGATAGAATCCAAAATTTTGCTATAGTTTGTAAATATTTTAATTTATTTTGCTATTTTTAAAAATACCTCTTTTTTCTTATAAAAGAAATTGAATTTAGATTTAAATTTAAAATTTGAATTTAGCTCTTTTTAAAAAAAACAAAAACAAAAAACAAAAAAATAAATAAGTTTTTTCCTCTCTATTTTTCTCAACCATCCCCACTTTTTTTTTTTCTTTTGTCACCACGCTCCTATGCTCTACACTCTCACTTTCTCCCAATCTTCCACTTTCTCTCCAATAGTCTTCACCCCACTTCACTTACTTATCTAAAAATAAAACGATCGACATTGCATAATAAAAAAAACGATCAACATTGCCCAATAAAAAGAGAAGGAAGATTTTTTCAGGGGAGGAGGTTGATATTTTTAGAGGAAAGGTACCTTTTATTGTAATAAAAAAATATTTTCATTTGCTTGTGATTTGGAAGAATTTGAGAGGATCGAGAAAAAATCCTTTTACATTTATTAGATTTAAGGCGGGTCTGTTTGCTAGTTAGTTTTTTTTTTTTTTTAATTTAAGTCATTGAAATTTATTGTGTTTTTTTTAATTCATGGTTGATGATTTACTACGTTAATTATTTGACACTAATTTGCCTTTATATTAATTATTCATTTGAATTATTTGCATCTGCATTAATTAATTAACATCATACGTTAATTGTTTGACATCGATTTGGCTGCTGTGTTAATTATTTATTTGAATTATTTGCGTCGTGTATTAATGAATTAGCATCCTAACATCGTGCGTTAATTATTTGGCAGCCATTTTGCGGTATTAATTCTTCATTTGACATCTTGGCCTACTCTAATTATTTGCCACTCATTTGGCATCTTGTTCTAATTATTTGCCATTGTCCATTTTGAGATAATTATTTCCATCTGCATTAATTAATTAGCATCATCGCATCCTATGATACTTATTTGGCACCCATTTTGCGGTGTTAATTATTCATTTGACATCCTGCATAAATTATTTGCATTGGCCAACTTTAATTACTTCACAATCATTTGGCATACTGGTCTAATTATTTGCATCCTTTTAATTATTTGGCACCCTTTGGCAATCTGTGTTAATTATTCATTCGACATTAATTAATCATTTGACATTCTGACATCATGCATTAATTACCTAGCATGGCCTGCGTTAATTAATTAGTTTGTATCATGTGTTAACTAATTATTTTGCATTATGCTGCGTCAATTAATTATTTTGCATTCTGTCATCTTGCATATTTTTGCATCTCCCTTTATCTTGCCTTTATTTATGTGTTTGTTTATATTATCTATGTATTCATTTTATGTAATCTTAAACTCTCTATATTATTTTATCTCAAAATCTTTGCATTATTTTATCATGTATTATTTTATCTCAAACTTTTTGTATTATTTTATCGTGTATTATTTTATCTCAAACTCTTTGTATTATCTTATCTCAAATTCTTTGTATTGTTTTATCTCACCATATTAGCTTATTTATTTCATAAATATTTCTCAAATTACACACGGTTTTGTCATTATTATTATTATTATTTATTTTCCAATTTGAAATAAAAATCTAAATCGAAAAAAAGTATTATTTTTTATGGATTTTATAATTTAAATTCCATGAATACATGAAATTTATCCACTTGAAATTTAACTAATAAACTGCATTTAAAATTATAAACCATTTTATACTTTTAAATGTGACTGAGTAGTGTTTTTTATGAATTTATTAATTTTTAGATACATGAAATTTCTCATTAGACACCTATGATGGACATTAAAATATCAAAGTTTGATATTTTAATATTCTTGAGGTGAATATAAAAAAAAATATTTTTAAATAAAAATAAACTTCAATTTTCTAATGGCTCATATACCACCTATAATTATCCATTCATGCTTAGATTTTATTTTCTTCAATGTGATTTGATAACCCTGAGACATTTTAAAAAAAACTAAATAAAAAACTTTATTATGTGAATCCCTTTGGTTTAGTTTAAAACATAAAATTGGGTAACCATTTTATGGGTGTTGTAGTGTGCTAACACCTTCCTTACACACAACTGACTCCCGAACTTAAATCTTATGAATTTATGTAGACCATCTTTTTTATTTTTTTGGGTAACCAATCACACCTTAATATGGTTGGTGGCGACTCTAAACCTATTTATTTATTGAAATTAAATAAACAAGAAGGTCAGCCGCTCCACGTAGCGATCACATCGCGAAATACATCATTTTCCTCAACAAATAGAAAACTCTTTTAAAATGATTAAATATTTGTCACTTTCCTACCGACAGTTTATCATCATCACTAATATTTAATTGTTGATAATTATTTAATGTTATTAATTTTTTTATGATGACAATTTTAAAAAAACGTTATTGATATTTATACCTTTACAGGTGATACACGTGCCCTTCCTCACATTCCCGATTTTTTTATTTTAATATTAATTTTGAAGTGTTAAATTACAATATATATTAAATAATATTTTTTTTACTGTATAATATCTTTTGTGTAATGGTTGTGCCCCTCCTTTAAAATCTTTAGATCATAGGTTATAGTCTCATCTGCTCCCATTAATGTTTTTTTGTTAATAGTGCCCCCTACCTATTGTTCCTGGATACGCCACTGGATACAAGACCTCAAAATAAATGTCACAAGTATCTTTGTTACCGTTTTGTGAAATCCCAATTTTATAGTAGTGGTTTTTCAAAGCAAATATAGCCGATTTAACTCAACTAACATATCTAGATATAATCTAGCAAAATAAATATGACGAACCATATAATTATCTTTTTTTTTTTAATTAAGTTTGAAATATTTCAAATCAAAATCAAAATCATCAGGGTTTGTATGCAACATGATGCTTTTTCCAAATAGAATTTTGCAATTGACCAAAAGTCCAAGTTATTCCCTAAGACATATAGTTTTGAATCTAATACTTCTTTAAGGCTTTTCAGTTAGTAGTCACAAGAAATGTTTTCAACCACAACAACAATAAAACAAATTAGAAAAAAGACCAAGAAACAAAAAAAAATTAAAGATAGTTTGATAACGTGTTCTTGTTTTTGGTTTTTTGTTTCTCATTCCATGTTTTTCATTTTCTATTTCTTCTCTTTTGAGAACAAGAAACAAGACTATTTGATAACTATTCTCATTTCCTGTTTTATGAGAAAAAGAAACATAAACATAAATTCATTTGATAACTATTTCTTGTTTCTTAGTCACCGTTGTTTTTTCTTTTCATTCTTCCTTTTTTATTTCAACAACAGTAAATATATATATATATATATA
>JBBPDI010014824.1:0-40654 GCA_037974545.1 Cucumis variabilis
CGAATACTTTTTTTTTTTTTTTTTTTGTTATTATAATAATATCAATTTCCACTCTGAATATCTTTCAACCTACAATTATTTGACACTAATTGCAACCATACAAATTAAACTGCCCCACCAGCAAATCCCTTTGGACAAACAAAACAAACGAACGCCATCAGAGGTATAAATTTTGGCTTAATTTTTAAAATAAGATATTGAAAATGAAGGAGATTTGGACCACAAACATTTATCCTAAACATTTGTCGATATCAATTAACTTAAGCTCTTGTTGACCTAAGAAATTAAAGGTTGAAATGGTGTTTATAAACTTAATTTTCAAAAAATTAAAAAAAATCAAAAGAATTGATACGTAATAATTAATTTTTATTAATATTTATTTTCTTAATTCTACCTATTCATTTCATTTTACTCATTGTGATGTATTAAAAAAATACAGGAGGAGATCGGAATATTTCTTCCCATGAATTTTTTTAACTTTAAAGTGTACTATCAGTATTAAATATAATAAAAAAATAAAAAATAATTATTGTATCAAAAACTTTTTTATTCTTTTTTTAATAAAGAAGAATAAGGAAATACACCCAAACGTCTCAACTAATTTACATATCTTTTAACACCCTAGCATGCTCCAAAGTTTAATGAGATTAACTAAAATAAAAATTAAGGCAAAAATGAGAATAGAAAAAACCTAGAGATATTGTAATCGTGGAGTTATGTTTATAGTGTGTGGAAGACATAATTAGTAGGAGATTGAAGAAATAGAAAGTCTTTATTATTTGAAATTTCTAACACCACAAAAAAATGATGTAAGAAGATAAAATTAGTAGGAGATTGAAGAGACAGAAAGTTTTTCATTATTTGAAGTATCTAACACCACAATAAAAATGAAATGGGTGTGGGTCGGAGGTTCAATTCAAAAATTCCAATGGAAATTTGGATTCACACCTAAATGATCACAAAATGTTCATAAAATTGTTGGGTGGGCCATAATTCAACTCACACCATATAATTAATCCCAAAGGTCTCACATATCTCAAGTTCTATTCTACAATCATAACCCCAACTCCTTTATGTTTTAATTTTCAAACTCTGAGTTCATAACAAGACACAGCTTTACAAATTTAGAGTATCTACTTTGTCATTTGAAGAACTAACATCGATGGTTTAATTATATAATTTTAAGAAAAGTTGTTATGGTTAGATTTGTGGAGATAGGCCAAGATCCATAGTTTTTCGAGAAATATACAAAAGGCTTACAGAGGGAGATAGAGGCTCAAGTTAGGAAACCATGGCCAATAGGACCGGAGTTTGCAAATTTTTTATAATTTCCCTAGTTTCAAACCATTTAAATTTTTTTATTTTCTATTATTTATTTTTTAGGATATATGTATACATGAAAAATTACGACAAAAAAAATTTAGAAAAAAATAGATTATAACACTTTTTTTTTTCATATTGTAAATTTGGCAAATATGACGATAATCTATCAGTAATCTACTTTTAAAATTGCTATTTTTATCTTCTATTCGTATATCTCTGTTTTTATTTTCGAACATTCATGTTTAACTATGTAACTTTCATTATTCCCTTCTATTTGTATATCTCTGTCTCAAAAAATTAACTATTTTTTCAAAAATTGACGTTATTTATTTTTAGGGATATTTTTAAATATAACAAAATAAATTAAAATTTTTACAAGCTATAGCAAAATTTTAGATTTTTTCTATCACTCTCGCATATCAATGACCATCAGTGATAGAATTTGCTATAGGTTGTAAATATTTTGTAAAATTTGTTATTTTTGAAAATTTTCCTACCAAAAAAACTAATTACAGAAACTAAAATGGTTACTAAAAGAAAAAAAAACTTAATTTTGGATTTATTTTTAATTATAGTAAAATAAATAAAAATATTTACAAATCATAACAAAATTTTAGACTTTATCAATAATAAACATAGAAGTAGGTAGTACCGATGTCATATTTGAAATCATGGCTTTTTCTATTTGATAATTTTGGTAATAATGTGCAACGTAGACACGTTTATTATATGGTTTTTTTGGTCATGAGATGATTATAGACACTCTTTTATTTTGTTTTATTTTATTCTATGAAATGATACCCACATTCATGCTTCACAAATGTGTGGAAGACAATTGAGAATGGATCTCCAGCATTCTTCTTTAGTCTTTTCAAGTTAGAAAATGTTTTTAGTATGTTGATAAAGGTACAACCCATGCTACCACTTGCCGATTATTTGTCTATGCAACGCTTAAAATGTAGGTAGCAACAACAAAATGTATAAATGTCAAAATTATACATATTTTTCTTGTTTAGCTCAACTTATAAACATAAAATCTCAGATTCAAATCTTGTTGTACTTCAAAAATAAGATTGTAGATGTTTGACACACTTACTCCCTAAATTGATGTTAAATTAATATTTAATTTTCTATCCTTGATTAATATTTGGAAGAAAGAAAAGACTTATTTTTTTTGGAATCTGACTAAAAATATAGATTTATACTTTAGAAAAAAATGAAAGCTATAGTAAAAAAAAGACAAATTATTTACATGATTTAAACAGCATATTAGGCAAAATTATTGTAAATAGCAAACTAATAAATAGTATCTACAGAATAATTTTATTAATGATAGACACAGATAAAATTAATAAAATCTAAGATTTTGTTATATTTTATTAATATTTGTTTTTGTACTATATTTAAAAATATCTCTTTTATAAATATAGAAAAAATGTTAGAGATATAAAATAAGTCAAGCGAGTTCAAAATTATGGGCATTAAAGTAATTAAGCTTCATGAAAGTTTTATAAATATTTTAACAAATCAATTTAACCTTTTTGAAACTGCCCCAACAAAAGTTACAAGAAAACAAATATAATTCTCAAACACAAAATAAAAAATTAAATTTTAATTAAGTATTCACTTACGTGAGCCAATTTCGTGCAAAAATTGTAAGTGTAGAATTTAGGTTGGCTTTTTAGTTTACATAAAAATTGAAAGAAGTATCCACTTAAGTGAGTCAATTCTAAGTTTGCAATAACGAACAAACTTTATAGTTTCTAATGAGCATAATTGTTTTTGGTTCTTTTTGAAAGAAAATACTTTTGTTGCATGTGAGAAACATCCAAAGTTGCAAAGGTAGAGACGTAGCAATTGTATTTAAAGCCATAGTGTCAAAATGTTATAACTAATAAACAAAAAGATTAGAATTGGGCGAAGTCCCAGAAAAGGCAGTTGCGGTCATAATGTCTCCTTAGAATTGAGCCAATTTTTTTTTTCCTTTGTGTGAGTAAATTCATCAATTGGCACGCTGTTGAAGCCACATATGCAATATGAGGTTGAAACAATACACAAAATTTGGGAGACGAAAAAGACAAAGATATTATTTTGCTTATTCTTTTTTATAAAAAAAAGGTATAGAATTTTAAGAAAACTTTTGGAGCTCACAGTTAGGACAGTTGTGAATTTAATAAAGTATAAAATTGTTATAGCATTTATATATTATTTATAATTATCAATGGAATGTACCATTGAACATCAACCTTGTTGGAGCTATAAATTTATATTTTAAAATTCATATGGATAAGTAAACGAAGCATACAATAATGATACGATATTCATCGCTTTACACATAAATTTTATGACTTTGCTTTTAAAACTATCCAGAAAAAAAGTATTGAGTTTTAGCACAATGTTGTTACAAATGCAGCCGTCCAACTGAAAGAAATTTCTCACCTTAAGAAAATGAGAACTTATTACAATTTCTCAAAATTTATCATAGGCTAGTCTTTGAATAAAGATTATTTTTAAAACCTTGATTAAACTAATCTTTTTCTTGGGATCAAATCTTGGACTCCCAAAGATATTGATCCCTCACCTCAAGAATTCTAGAAAATCGGACTTCCAAATTTTCTATATTCCATCGTAGGATTTTGTTTAAGAAAAAACGGTATAAGTTATTAGAAAAAATTGATTAGAAAACTTTATGAAATTATAGATTAAATTTTGAAAGTTTGAAAAACATAAAAAAAATTATAACATTATAGACAAATTTGCTAAAAAAAAGAATTTTTATTTTAAAACATAGAGAATTTTAAATTGGAATAATTTTAAAACATTAAAAAATTTTAAATACAAAGAGTTGTACATTTAAGTACATATAATAATTATTATTTATGATCAAGAAAAAAGAGAAGGAAAAAATTGAAGGAAGGAATAAAGAACGAAAGGAAAAAGAAAAGAAAAGAAAATAAAGAGGGGCGATGGCAAGAAATTAAGCAGCAACAACAATAATAATATAGTAATGATAATGATAATAATAATAAAATTTTCTCTATTCTCGTTCTTTCCCTCTATATTTTAGAGAAAACAAAATAAAGGTTTTTTTTTAAAAGAAAACAAGTGTAGAGGGGGGAACCCCTAAACAACAATATTATTAAAAGAGGAAAGTTACAAAGGGCTAGAGGGCAGCCCAAGCTCTTAATTTAGAAGAATGGGGAAGTTGAGAGCTATGGAGTTGGGGGAATAATCTTTAAAAAACTGGTGACGACTACACCACATACCAATGAGATTACAACAATCCTCCCAAAGATTAGATAAACTAGTTTGCTTGTTGGCAAAAATTCTATTGTTGCGCTCTGTCCAAATTTTTCATAAAATTGCAGTTGAAGCAGTGATGGAAATGAATGTTCCTTCTTGTGGAATGATTTGAGCGAAACAAAGAGGAGACAACCGATTTCAAATCATTGAAAGGGTGATGGATTCCTGTTTGATGTTTTATGGAATCTCATAGATAGATAGTTGATTTGCAATTAACCAAAAGATGGTCGCTTGTTTCACAATCTGAATAACACATAAGACACCAGTTTGGATTGAGGCTCGACTTCGGTTATCTTCTTTGAAGGATGTCTGTTGTGTTGATACTCCCATAAAGAATAGACCAAAGGAAAAATTTACATTTCTTTGGGATTGAGGATTTCCAAAGGGATGAAAGAATCGTCTCCTCGAAACCAAGGATGGCTGCATTGGTTTGAATAGTTCTTTTGACCGAAGCAACTGAAAAGGATTTAGAATTTTCTAAATTCCATAACGGAATACAACTACCTTTGTCTTCATCAGGGATAGGCAAAATTGAAGTGATTTGGGTCCAAAGAGACAGCTCTCTGTCGTTTAATAGTCTATGAGCTTTAAGGTCCCAAGCCTTCGCATTAGAATTCCACATGTCCTTGATTGAATTGTTTTTTGCTTGGGAGAGGGCGTAGAATCTTGGAAAGGCAGTGGCTAGAGCCCCATGATTGCTCCAATTATCATGCCAAAATAATAAATTTTCCCCATTGTTAACCTCCCAACTGATGTTATTTTCGAACCAAACTAGACCTTTGGTGATATTTCTCCACGGAGCTTTGGCAATGCTAAACTTACTGATAGTAGGGATTTTCCCGAGAGCTCTTTCGCTGTATTTAGCATAAGTTATTTTCCTCCAGAGGGTGGACAGCTCATTTAGGTACCTCTAAAGCCATTTGCAGAGCAGAGAGAAATTGGTTTCTTGAACCTTGGAAATCCCAAGGCCACTTTTCGTGAGAGGAGTAGTAATCTTGTTCCAGTTGATTAAATGGCAACCTTTGTTGTTACTGGAGCCCTTCCACAGGAAATTTCTCTAGAAACTTTCAATTCTTTTTTGCGTAACAATCGAGGCTTTGAACACTGACAGTTGGTAGGTAGGCAGACTAGCAAGAGAAGCTTTAATAGAGTGAGTTTACCTCCTTTGGAGATCAGAGAATAGTTCCAGTGATTGAGCTTCTTGTTTATTTTTTCTTCAACTTTTTCCCAAAAAGAGCAAGAATTTGGATTTCCACCTAGGGGGACACCAAGATAAGAGATTGGGAGAAGGGTGAAGGGAATGTTTCAATTGTTGGCAATTTCATTCACTCGGTTGATTGAGACATTAACGGGGCTAATGGTGGATTTGGAAAGGTTTATGTTCAGTCCAAAAGCTTTTTCAAAGAGGTTTAAAGCCATTCTCAAGTTTGATAGATAATCATCATTATCTTCAACGAAGAGAAGAATGTCATCTGCGAAGAGAATATGAGTTAAGCTGCAGTTGTTGTTGAACGTTACTCCCTTAATCGAATTATTATTCTCTAGGTGAGATAATAATCTACTAAGATAATCCATTGCAATCACAAAAATGAAGGTAGAGATGGGATCCCCTTAGCGAATTCCCCTTTGATCTTTGATTCGACCATGAGGTTTACCATTGATGAAGACCGAATACACAACATTGCTAATACAGGCTTTGATCCAATTTCTCCATTTGGGAGGATAGTTTTTAACCTGAAGCATGTAGTTGATAAATCTCCAATTGATCTTATCGAAGGCTTTTTCAATGTCTAGCTTGATGACAAACCCCTTGGTTTTGCTAGCCTTCCAATAATCTACCGCTTTGTTGGCCATAAGAATTGTGTCAGTAATTTGGCGACTTTTGATAAAAGCAACTTGATTTGGAGAAATAGAGTCCGGAAGAGTAATCTTCAATCTGTTAGCCAGCGCTTTAGCAATGATTTTGTAAAGGGAAGTGGTGAGACTGATAGGACGAAAGTCTTTGGGCATATTGCTACAGTTCTTTTTGGGAATTAAGGCTAAGAAGCTGTTGTTGATATTTTTGTTTATGATCTCTTTGGAGTGGAAATCCTCAAAGACTTTCATGAGATCCCTTTTAATTGAACTCCAGAAAGTTTGTATAGAAGAAGGGGGAAACCATTCGGACCGGGCACTTTATTGCCATCACTGGAGAAGACAACACTCTTAATTTCATCCTCATCAAAAGGGCGACAGAGAGAGCTATGGAAAGAATTGTCAATAGGCGTTCAGTTGAGATTCTCAATGAGCAAAATACGACAATTTTCTCCGTAAAAGAGAGCTTCGAAATATCTGCTAAAAGTGTTGGCGATAGTTTCATTGGTTGCATAGGTGATACCGGCCTCATCTTTGATCTCAGAGATCAAGCTATTCTTTTGATTTACAGAGCAGGTGTGGTGGAAGAAACTTGTGTTTTCATCCTCGTCTCTAATCCAAAGCTTTTTTGCTCTCATGGCCCAAACTTAAGATTCCTTGGTTGAGAGGTTTAGAAGATCTGACTTTAGAGAAATACGCCTGATACTATCTTCATTGCTCTTATTATTAGATTCTTCCATTATATCAATATCATCAATTTCTTTAATGATCGAGCTTTTGTTTTTTGCCATGGAGTTTAGCTTGTTAGTCTGCCACGACTTAATATAATTTGCTAAATTTTTTAGCCTCTGAATAAAACTGAAGCCTGGATGACCTTCTACCTTGGCATTCGCCACCAAAAATCAAAATTTCTCTTGAAGTTTTCCTCCTTAAGCAAAACTGTGTTTAGCCTGAAGGGAGTCGGCCCCCAACTAATATTAGGCGATTCAAGAACAATAGGATGGTGATCAGAGGTTATTCTTGGAAGAGACCTAGAGTAATTTGAGCTGAAGAACTGATCCCATTGATAGTTGAATAGGAACCTGTCTAATCGAGAAAGGACTAGAGAGTTCCTGAGATTAGACCAAGTGAATTTGTTGTTGGAGAGAGGGGGATCAATTAAATTATTGGTTTGGATTAAATTGTTGAACTTTGTTATACTTATTTTAGCTGAGCTGGTTGCGGTGGTTTCCTCCAAACTTCTTATGACGTTGAAATCACCTCTCAATAACCAAGGGAAATTGTTGAAATTGTTCAGCTTCCCAAGGTCTTCCCAAAATAAATCGCGTTTTTTTCTGCTGGCAGGCCCATAAACTGCAGATAAGCACCAATTGATGCCTTTTGATATATAATTGGCAGAGATTGTGTAAGAACCTTTCAGGTAGGAGCAAAAAAAGTGTCTTACGTCGTCCCATAAAATTAAGATTCCTCCCAAATTGCCTTTATAGTCTAAAGCTATCCAATTAATACTGTTAGAAGGCCACAAAGATTTAATGATTTTTCTATTGACACTTTTTAGCTTGGTTTCACATAAGATAACAAAATCTGGAGAGTAGGACAAAATAGTACTTTTTATTAGGATTCTTTTAGAGGGAGAACTTAACCCTCTAACATTTCATGAAAGCACTTTCATTTAACACTGGTAGACCCCTTAATAGAAGTATCTTCTGAGCTTTCCTTTAGGTTTGCCGAATTGGAATTTTTTTTGTTGCAGTTGCTGTCTTCTTTAGACCAGGGAGAAAGTTTCAACTTGTTTTTGGTAAGCCATGTGGATAATTTCTCTTTGAAGAAGTCAAAATGATCATCCCAATCCGTGGTCCTTTCAGTCGTTTTTCCTATGCCATTGCATTTGAATTTGCTCATTGACACGTAAATATATTTCTCTTTATTATTTTCTACATGTAATAAGGATGGTGGAGTTTCTGGAATGACTTCAATATTCTCTATTGGTGGGCCAATGTTGGTACGTGGATCCTTGCTAGTTGTATTTTCAGTATCCGATAGAGGGAAGCTTCCTCAATCTACTGAGAGTTGCAAGCCATTAATGTCAAACTCATTAATGATTGGGGGGGAGGGGGGGCTTACGTCTGTTGAACACTCGGATTTTCCACCTTGCTTTTAATTCTATAATGAAATATTGGAGACTTGCTTCGTCTGTTGCTTTCTCCATTTATCTTTTGTTTTTTTCCATGTGTATTTCTGTCAGGGGACCATCAAGCTGGAGCATGTTTGGGATTGTACAAATTTGTCTTGTTCCGAGGGGAATGAAAGGAGACCTTTCTTTTGGATGTGGGTTTAATAGGAAGGGAGACAATGTCATCATTAGGAATTAATTTCCCTTTCCCTTTATCTAATGAGTTATAAATAAAAGACTTTGGGCGGCTGATCTTCTCCATACAGCTTGTAGTTTCCTTAAATGCAACTGATATAGAACAATCTCTTTTGATAGATTTGGACTGCTGCTCATTGATGACACTATAATCATTTAGATAAGGGGAAAATCTACTTTTCGGATTCTGATTTGAATTCTTCAACTGTTCATTACTTATTTGGTTTCTTACTGGAATAGTGGCTTCTCCTTCAACAAAAAAATATTGTTCTGATTCCAGGTTGAATTCATCAAAAACCGTGGCTGCCTGACGCTTGAAAGAACTTTGAACATGAATATCTCTTTCCACCAACCATTTCCCTTCCGAAGGAGTGACAGTTTGAATTAGAAACTTGTTACCTTCATTATCAATCAATCTGATATTAGCTGGAACAAACCCTGAATAATTGTATCTGACTTTAATTTTGGCTTCCACTAGGTTAGTGCCTTCTGAAGTTCCAGTTGCAACTTTGATGAAGCCTTCACATGCCGAACCAATTTGCCTAAAAACCTGAAGATTCCACATGCTCAAAGGAATACCTCTGAACTTTAGCCAACCCCTATAGCTGGGAATAAATTTTGGTTTTGCGTGAAGCTCCAAGGACCATTTCTCAAACTTAACGAAGTATTTTCCCACTGTTGACCATCCTTTGTTGTGACATAAAAGGGAGCCTGGAACTTAATTTTTGAAATTTACCAAAGCTTTTTCTGGATGAAATGGTTTAAAGGAGAAAACTTCCTCAGTTTGCTTCTTCAAATTACTCATAATTTTGTTCCAATCATCGTGAAAATACCTCCTGGTGATAATAACAACATTATCTAGGACTACAGGTGATTGTAAAGATGCTTTGTTTGAAGTGTTTGAGTCTGAAGAGAAATCTGAAGATGAGTAGCTACTATTACTTGAGCTGCCTTTAGAGACTACTTTCGCATAGGATCTCCTTAAAAGGGTTTCTATCGGTGGAGAGTAGAGTGGTTTTGGATTGGTGTTAGGACTGAAGGATGGTCTGGTTTTAGCTTCCACTTCTACTTTTGGAGTTATCATTGAGAGGAAAGAGACCTAACCGCTTTTATCAATGCCCTCAGGAACCAGAATGCAAGCTTTTCTCCCTCGGTAGTCGACTCTATATATTTTCGTTGTACATCCCTTATAGTTTCTAGTTTTTCTTATCCAGAGACAATGATCTTCGTTTCTAGTTTCTAAGAAGAAACGATTTGTGTTAGGAGTGGCTATCAAACTTTTCATTGTGTTTTCTTATCCATTCAAGTGACTCAGGAGTTACTTCCACGGAAAATGCCTTATATGCACCCATTTCAGTTAGCTAGTAGAGGACTGGTTCTGCATATTTGTCTAGTGAGAGTACAAATTCCTTTTTTTCGATTTTGCATGAGTGGGGAAGATGTTTGAAGAATGCCATTGTTGAATGAACCTACTGGTTTAGAGGTAGAGAGAAGAAGAAGCAAAAGATGAGGAATATGGCAGGGATGTGTACCTTTTAATGTTGTTGCATGAAGAAGGATCATGATGAGTGAAATAGATGCTGTCTGAAGCTGAGTAGTTAATGTTGCTAGCCATCATTTTTGTGGACAATAACTAATAATATGTGTTTTCCGACGATATGAAATGCAGTTGCAACGGATGGGATGCTAGGAGAGAGGAGGGAGAGAGCGCCATAGTTCCATACGATCCTAACAAAAGTGGACAGAGTTGAATCATGAGGCCGATGAATATTGGATCTGACTCACGACCAACAATCTGACTGCACAACCTATATCTATTTTCAAGAAGTTTTGAAGGAGGTCACTAAGAAGAGAAGGAGGAAAAGGCAGAGCGGTGACGAAGAGCATGATGGAACGGGAGAGGCAGAACGACGGTCATGAAGGAGGTTATTGACATGGAACAGCGATGGCTTTGTGAGGGAGAAGGTGCATGAAAAGAAAATAAAGGTTAAGAGTTGAGATTTTAAAAAAAAAAGTAATGGAATACTGATAAATGAAAAAACGAACATTTTCCTTATGTCTTTTTCTTTCTTCCTATTTTTTTAGAGAGAAGAAAAAGGACTAAAGATTTTTTTTTAAAATGATGATAAAAGAAAGAAAAAAGGTAGTAAAAAAAATACTAAAATTTTCTTACATTTTCTTTTCTTTTTCTCTATCTTTTAAAAAGAGAAGAAAAGAGGAATAAGGATTCGAATCCTAAAGAAATTACTTGTTGCATGAGATGCAGATTCTTGGAATTAAATGCCTACCAAATGTAACCTTCAACTAAGTTTATTTCAACATGAGATTTGATTTGCTTTAAGATAAAGTAAAAAAAAAATAAAGACAATAAGGTAATGAAAAGAATAAAAAAACCTACTTTTTGCAGTATTTTTTTCGCAGAGATTCGCTCTAACAATTTTCTTTCTTCAAACTCACTCTAACGAGTTTTTTTCTAAGCAATTTTCTCCTCAGAAATTTTCTCCTCCCTTTTTCAAATGATAAAGGTTCATATTTATAGACCCGAAGGTGTATCATAAATTAGAAAAAAAATTAATAAGAATAAAATCAAAATTGGATATTATGAATAAATTGATTTTTTTTAAATAACATAAATGAGATATTTTGAGATTTTGTGAAAATTAATTAATAAATTAAATGGATATTAAAAGTTTTTTGTTTAAAATTGAATTTCTTTTTTTTTCCTATAGATAAGTTACAAGTCACATTAAAACATTTTATTTAAAATAAATTAATTTCTTTGATATTAAAAGATTTTATTTAAAATAAATGGATTTGTTTTTATTTTCTAAAATGATAAAAATGAGATATTATAAGATATTATGTTATTACTAATTTTTTACCTTTTTAAAATAAATAAATAAAAACGTTTAGCCATTATTACTAATATTATTATTTTTTAAAAAGATATATATGTGTAGGATAAAAATAGGTGGCTACAAACTCAAAGAAGAAGTTTTAGAGAATGTATTTTTTTCTTATGAAAATTTCTCAGGCGTACCAAATGAAAGAATGAGAAAGTATATATAGTGTGAGGATATCAATAAATCGTTGGAAATTAATTTTGAGAAATTAACTTGTAACCTATTTATTTATGGAGGGGTTATGTTGACTTATTAAATACTAAACGGTAATAAAGCATTTCATCCTTTTAATCATGTGAAATTAATGAAGCTTCACCGCATTATGAAGTCCAACGGAATAAACTTGATTAATGTCTTCTAATTAAGTGTAGTAGGCTTTCGACTCTTTGATTCCGCCAGCGTATTAAGAGAGAAGTGAGAGCTTTTCTCTCTACTTTTCATTTCCTTCCCTCATTCAATTCATCCGGGTTACGTTGACTTTTAAATACTAAACGGTAATAAAAATATTTGATCCTTTTAATCATGTGATAAAATCATGATTTTAATATTTCTCATCATATTGACCATCTCGTCTTGGTTGTCAACATATACGATGAGATGTTATAACCTTTCACATAGCTATCTTGCATAGCTCATGTTACCATACGATCATGATTAATATTACATAGTTGAAATACTAAGATATGAAAATATTTTTAAGTTTTTATTCACATAGCGTTTGAAACATAGTTATTGCATAACTTAGTCTTATTGCATCGCATAAGAAATTAACGTTTTAAAACGCGTTTAAATCACAGCTATATCACATGGCTTTGTTTTCTCGCATAAATAATTTTCCATTGAACAGAAGTCAATATGGTCAAATTGTCTTAAGTTGGATAAACAATTTTGAGAAAGAGAAATTACGTCCTACATATAACAAAAGTTGAGTAGTCAAAAGTCACATAAATCCCAAGTAGTCGCAAATGTTGAAACTCAGATTCTAGAGGATTAAGAATTGAGAGTCGGTGTCTAATTTGTGATTAAAAGACATGGGTTTATAGAACACAAGTTAAAGATAATACCACGTTTTAAACAATATATCTTCGGAAAACTCATTATTAAAGAAAGAAATCATCTTCTGAAAATAAATATTAATAATGTCAAACAAAAAATATATTTCCTCCAAGGCATAATGGTCCATGGAAACCAAACAGATGGTGTGAAATAGCCGATTTTATTGGCAATGTATATGGGATAAGCGATTTAAAGAAGATCTTCAAGATTTGATAAAGTATTTTAAATATTGAAGCTCCACGCCACGTTTGGTAGGCACTTTATTGGACATTCAATCAAAAGCATTCTTTTGGGAGAAAAATTTCGAAAGTACACCAATTACCTTCTTTGTGATGACAAATTACTGAAGATCTACTAGCGATCTTATTATGTACTAACACTACTAGAAATTTGGATTTTAACGACGCAAAATTTGCGTCATAAAGAGTTTCAACAACACAGTTTTGGGGTCATTGAAGCTCCTGTCAAGAAATGCTATTTAACGACACTTTAAAAAATGACCTCGAGGCAATAAATATGTCACCATTATCTATAACTTGACACCAATATATTGTCGTTGCACATAATACTTGTAAAAAAAAAAAGTGATTTCACACACTATTGCTGTTTTTACGTGCACCTCAATTAATCTCACGGGACAATCCACCTTCGTAGGAAATTAATTCCTAGGTTGGTGGCCACCATGATCTCTTAGTTATTTTTTTAACTTTTTACCACTAGGCCAACTCACGATGGTTATAACACTGTTCTTGTTTAATAAAGGCATTATATGTCGATACTTGTTTGATGTCGTTATTTTTCAAGTCACAACACTTATTTTTTGACATATAAATGATGGATATATAAATAAATTAAATACATGATTCAACTTACCCTTATATGTTTAGAAAGATTTTTTTTATTGATAATGAAAAATGTTAATTACATTCTCGGTAAAGGTTTTACAATAATCCAAAAAATAAATTAATAATCTAATCAAACTAACTCATAAATGGTCCACAGATTCTTCAACTACATGCAAATTTGGTGAGCTCTTTCAAACGACGACAAACGAAGAACTTGTGAGAGAGAGGGAAAGTCGTGAAGAGCATTTGTAAGAGAGGAAGAAACATCGTCAGAGAGTATCTGCGAGAGAGAAAAACAACGGCGATGTGACATGAAGTAAGAGTTTTTGTCAGTCGTGGTTCGCAAGAGGGATGAAAGCGTAAATTTTTTTTTAAAAAATCAGAAAGCATACGGGTGAAGTAACACATCGATTTTTCATTAGGTAATTTTTAATCCCATAATTTATGTTGTTAATTAATAATGAGAAAATTGTATCAATAAAACTCAATTTGTGTCGAGAAAATTGTGTCACGAAAAATTTCGTATTTTTTATTTTTAACGACACATTTAATTCCCTCAAATCCCTTTTTTCTTGATTTCAAGTGTCATTAAAACTCATATGTCTAAATAAATTTATTCGACGACAGTGGCAAGATTGGTGGATTTGATGGCAAAGGCTTGTTATGGCGACAATGACGGTATTGGTTCGAGTGTGGAATTGACGGCGACGACTGGTAGAAAATTGGAAGGCAAGGGTTCTTTACAATGACGCAATAGCCCACTTTGTTTGATGAGATTTTTTTTGCTTTTTTGATAGAGAGAGAAAAAAAATTAAGTTAAAGCTTCGTTTGATGGCAATGTTTTTGCTTGAGAGAAAATTTGGGGTTTTTATTTAGTTTTAATTGCGTGAGGGAGGCCAAATTAAATTTTTTTGAAATTTGGGGTTTTTTCATTTGAATTTTTTTTAATGACACAAAAATTTTGTGTTAATAGAATTGTGTCATGAAATAATTTGTATTTTTATTTTCAACGACACAAACTACCTCACTCTACCTTTTTTTTTATTTTCAACGACACAATGTCTTGACTAGTAGTGTCATTAAAACTCATTTTTCTAGTAGTGTGCAGTTGATAACAAATATGAATGGAGGTTGAGATAATTGTATTATGGTCAATGAATTCATGAGAGCCTGAATTCATTTTTGAGGAGATTCACGATTACCTTTAGGGGGATCCTGAGTTTATTTTAAGCTGTTGTAATAACTTATCAAAGTAGCTTTAGATTTAAGTTACTGACTTTTGAATCTCAATAATATTTTTTATCTGAGCAAATAAGCTCCCCAGATGTAGGCAGAACATGTTGAACTGGGTTATCAAAGCATGTTGTATTATTTGTTCGTTTTGTTACGTTTGTTCATTTTGTTACGTTAGCTATTCCTGAAGTTAATCACGTTAGTTATAGGTGGAGGATACTATTTATCGTCTCACCTATTTTTCAGATTTCACGTAGGTTTTCCTTAGTGAGATGTGAGTATGCAGTTTTTTTTTAAAATAATAATAAAAAAAAGTATGTAATAGTTGAGTCATAATGGAAGTTGAATGAAGGGTGAGTTTTAGAAAACCATGCTAATAATCAAAACTATAAGGTTAATGTTTCCTAATGACTACTTTGATAGTTTAGCTAAATCCCATAAATTTTCTATTTATTTGTTTTCATCTTTTATAAGTAAAAAATTTAAGTTAGGGCTACAAGTTCAAAAGACCCAAGAAAAAAACAAGTTTTAAAAAAGATTCTTTTAGTTTTCAAATCTTTGTGAAGACAACATTAAAAAAGTAGATGATGAAAAAAATAAAAGAAAGCAATAGATAGATATTTTGTAAGTTTAATTAATTTTGAAAAACTAAAAACTAAAAGTTCAACATCAACGTTAAACAAGGTTTAAGGTGTTTTTGGATTAACTTTTAAAGTGTAAATATGGAAAAAAAAATCATTTTTAAAAAATTTGAGGTGTTTGGTAACTCACAAAATGCATTTTAAAAAAATGAGATTGAAAAATAATTCTTTTAAAGAAAACACTTACAACAAAGTTTTGAGAAAATAGTTTTTTAAACAAAATTGTGTTCATAAACATTTATAAAAAGATCTAACCAAAATGCAAGTGTTTAATTCTTTTTATTGAAAAGGATATGATGGGTTAGTAGGTATGTACCCAGATATCTCCATAAATGGACACCTCTTTAACACCCTCATCATTCTCGCTTCATTAATGATCAAGAAAAAACATTACCATAGGAAGCAAGGAAAAATACAAAATGGGTTAGAGATAAGTCCAACAACGAACCCAATTTAAAATTATACAAAACCACGAATATTTAACACAATTGAGTTAGCACAGTAGTTGGAGAATAATTTAGATCTACTACACCAGAAACCAGTGAGAGCTTACATATCTTCTCATAACTCAGCTTTTGTTTTTTCCTTGTTCTTGAAAATTATCTTAGTCCTCTCGATCCAAATGCTCCAAAGGACGACAAAAATGGTGTTGAAAATAATGATACCCCCTTTTCTTTTTCTTTTTCTTTTTTTTTTTTTTTTTTTGTTGAATGCTGCAAATATCGTCTTTGAATAGGAATGTAGTGTTTGTGTTGTTTTTTTGTCAATTAAGCATGTTCTTCACCTTCTCCCAAATTTTTTTGTCACAGCACATCTAATCAACAAATGGTTTCTAGGTTTCTATCTTGAGAAATATGTGAGAATGACAAAATAATAGAGTGAAGTTTGAAAAATAGCAAACATAAAAGATAATTTGATTTTTAGTAAAACAATAGAACATAACTACGATTATAATGCATTTGAATATCATTCAATTTTATAATAATATTAAATAAATATTTATTTTATTTATTTATCTCATTTAACTAAATTCTAGATTCATGCCTTAAATTTATAACAGATTATCCTATTGTTTAATGATAGGTTTCGTTGGAAGATTCAAAATTTTGAATTTAAAATAATATCTTTTACCTAAAATTATGCATTTTATATAATAACAACTTCATATAAATGGTGTATTTTCTCTATAATTATGCATATAGCAATTATTCCATATTCGGATTGACCATATTAATATTAATAAATTGTTAAGCATTATTTTAGGGAATAAATGATAACATAACGGCAATACAATCCTTTTATGTGAATAAGATGATAAAATTTTAATTAAAGTGATGATACGCACTTTAAATCCATCATGAATAAAATCTTGTTATGTAATTATTATTAAATTAGGAATATTTTTTATAGATATTATTTACCACCATTTAAAAATTGATTTTAAATTCTTGTAAAATTCTCCTAAAATCGTGTTATTTGATTGATATCCTTAAAATATGGCAAACATAAATTTAACATTTTTGGATTATTTATATTTTAAAATATTTATATTTAAATGTCTCCAAAATACGTATTGCTAATAACAAATTAAATTTAAAATTTTATCTTCCCCTAAAATCATGCTAATTGGTTTATTTTTATTTTTTTAAATTTTTTTATTGTGTCAATGGTATGAATAATTATTTTGGTACGTGTTTTTAAATTACGTTAATATCTTACGTTTATTTTCATCTAGTAAGAGTCTCAAATACACCATAATTGTGATCCACAATCTTTAAAATCTCACCGTCATCCACTATACAAACATATTCCAATCAACAGATTTGTAACACACAAAAGAAAATTTTAAAAATTTGGTCATCAAGATGTAGTATCATTCCTTAGATATAGGTAATGATACTACATTTTGATTTCATATATTCCAAATACAATTTATTTCAATAGGTCAAAAAAATGAGACATGATATTGAAAATAGCACAAATTCATCACTATCTTTTGTAAATAACATTCAAATTTGGTAAATCGTAACTAAATATGTTATTTTGTATAATTTATTAAATAATACATGATATAGTTTTAATAACAATTTGAATTTAAATTTTAGATCATTCCCTAAAATTATGTAAAATATAAATACAAAAAATTCACTTTTTTATATTTTCATCCGATTTTACTTGTATAGAGAAAAATTCTTATTCGATAGATACAATATACTTGTGTAGGTGAAATGATGGAATATAACCCAGAATCATGAATACAGTGTATTTGCAAATCACTCAGTTGTGTAAAAATATTAAATAAATATTTATTTTTGGAATGAATTTGATTGAATCAACACCCCCTAGATTTAAGCCTGCAATTTATTTCAGATTTTTTTGTTTGTAGGTTTCAAATTAAGTAATTAACAATTTATTTAGTTGTGGTCGTTAAAATTAAAATTTATTTTACCCCTATAATTACGATGCATTTAATGTATATATCATTATTTTAAGAAAATTTTGATTTTCCCCTATAATCGTGGTACTTGATTGATTTTCCTAAAATGATGTCAAACATAATTTCAAAATTTTAGGATTATCTTGTTAATATCTTTTGTCTATTTTCCATAATTGTTATTTATAAATAGATTTTAAATTTTGATTTAAAACCGCCAAAATATTAAAATTGATTTAAAAATTTATAAAAATAGTTATTGTTAATAATAATTTGAATTTAAAATTTTACCATCCCTAAAATCGTGCTAAGATTATCTTTATATTTCCAAAATAATAGAAAACATAAATTTAACATTTTCGAATGATTTATATTCTAATATATTTATAAAAAAAGAATATTTATTTTTGGAAGGAATTAATTGAGAAGAAAAGATTTGTTTTATTTAAATTGGAAAAGAAAAAAAGGAAAAATAAGATATTTAAGGGAAAATAATAATATAATAATATTATTATTACTATTCAGCATCTTCTTCACTCTCACCAAATCCTAGTCGCCGACGACACCTCCATCTCCATTCGAGTGTTCTTCGTCCAGTCAAGATCTCTGCCTTTGTAGCCATCCCCTCCATTCTGTTGACTGAGAACTAACCCGCAAGGAAATGTCTCCTCCGTTGCACGTCGCTAGTCGCATGTTTACTTCATCCGAAGTTGAGCGCCTTTGCGCCGCTTGTTCCTTTGCTCGTTGCAAGCCCAGCCGCGTCGGTCTCCTTCGTATGCATTCGTTCACCGATTATGCCAAAACTTCCAGTCACCGTCTGTCGTCGGATTTTAGTGACTTTGTGATTGTTGGGGTTTTGTTGTACTTTTTCTTAATTACCCCTTGAAGTTAAATAATATTAATTTTTGGATCTTTTGGAAGAGACCAAAGAGGATAAAAGATGGAAAGGGAGAATACAAGGTATGTGGTTGATGTTTGATATCGAATACAATGTATTTGGATGTAATTACACTGTATCTTTTCTAAAAACCAAGTGGATATATTGTTGCTGTAATTTAAACGAGCGAAGAAGAAAATCCCTTGAAGAAGCTCACCTTTACACGAAACGAAAAAGAATCTATAATCGTTTTGATAAAGAAAATGGTTGGCAAGAAGAAAATTCTTTGACTTGCACTGAATGTATGAAGGCTTTGAAGGTTTCGAGGAGGACAAACTTGAAGCTTCAATCTTTTCTGCAAATGATCGAAGACTTTGAAGATTTGGTAGAATCTATGAAAGTGGAAGGTAGTAAAGCTGGATTCTTTTTGGCTTTGAATACCTAAAAGTGCACAATTTCAACAATGTTGTGTTATTTAATTACAAGGTATTTGAGTTTTAGGTGAACAATTGTATTTAGAACTGTTTTTGAATTGGGTAGAGGCATTTGAGACATTGTTCCATTTATTTATTTTTCAGATTTTTCAGTTTTGCTATTCTAATAATTTAAAAATAAATTTGCTATTTTTTAAAAATAAACCTCTTAATTTGCCATTCTTCTTGTCATCCCTTCTATCTTCAGAGTGTTTTTTACACAGGATGCACCAATTTAGGTTAAGGGTCCAATGTGGAAGCCATTTTTTTTAAGAGTTTCAGTAGTGTTTATGCATTCATGAAGAAGACTATTGGGCTTTGTTTTGAATTTCAGGCCCAATTTCAAGTGCAAGACAACTTGCAATGAAGAATAAGGAGGAGATGAAGTCATGTCTCTTCTTCTTGTTGTCGTACACGTGGACGAGGTAAGGTTGACTGTTTGATTCCAAAATTCTTCATTAGTCCTTTAATCCATAATCCCTCTTTTACTGCTTCAGATAGAACTATGTATTCTGCTTCTGTGGTCGAGAGAGCAACAATAGATTATAGGGTTGCTTTTAACTGATTAGATTATGACCATAGAGAAAAACATATCCGGTTAGGCTTCTTCTCTTGTCACTATCACCGGCAAAGTCAGAGTCTATATAGCCAACTAGTTCTAGGTCTATTTCCGTGGCCTTTTGGTAGATTAATTTGACACACTTTGACCAAATTATATATCTTAGTATCCATTTAGTTGCTTCCCAATGCCTCTTTTCAGGATTAGCCATGTATCTACTAACTAGACTTGCTGAATAGGATAAGTCGGGTCTTGTAGAGATCATTAAGTACATTAGACTTCTCACTGCTTGGCTGTAAGGCACATTCTCTATTTGTTGTTTGTGTTCAATGTCTGTATCACTAGGAGAATTTGCAGCTGATAGTCTAAAGTGTTGTGGAAAAGGGAGAGTTACTGGTCTAGCATTAGTGAGGTTAAACCTCTCGATTACCTTCTCACAGTAGGTTGATTGATCGATGCTTAGTATAGATTAGTCTTTATCTCTAGTGATGTCAATCCTTAGGATCTTCCTTGAACCCTCTAAGTCTTTCATATCAAATTCTTTACATAAAAGACTTTTGACATGAACTAAGTCTTCTTTAGAGCTTCCAGTAAGGAGCATATCATCAACATAGAGTAACTAATAGACCCTTTCCTTATAGGCGGTTGAGTTTATATAAACACACATATCATATGAACTTCTTTGAAAGCTCAAACTAGCTATAAAGTCATCAAATCTTCTATACCAACACCTAGGTGATTGTTTCAACCCATAAATTGATTTCTTAAAGCAATAGAGATCTTCTTTACCTTGAACCTTAAGACTTGGGTTGAACCATGTAAATAGTTTCATCTAGATAGCCATGAAGAAAGGTTGTCTTTACATCAAGTTGGTCCAACTCAAGGTTGTTTTGAGCAACTAAGGATAGAAGAAGTTTGATTAACAACAGGAGAGAAAATTTCATAATAGTCTATACCTTCTCCATGAGTGAAACTCTTTGCTACCAGTCCTACCTTATACCTAGGTTTTGAGCCTTTTATAATTTCTTCCTTGAGTTTGTAGATCCACTTAGATGCTATTGGTTCGCATCTTTTAGGTAGAGAAGCTAGGGTCTACATATCATTCACATTTAGTGAATTTATTTCTTCATTCATAGCTTCAATCCACTGTCTAGGATCACTACCATTTATAACTTCCTCAAAAGAACTTGGTTCATGATCATTAGGATCCATAGTAGCATTTTGAACAAATTTCGTATAGTTAGTTTAAACATACCTGATTGAATGAATAATTACTCTTCTTTGTCTGTCTCTTGCTAAGGAGTATTGACTCAAGTCAGGTTGTTCTTCCACTATTTCAGTTTGTTCTCCACTTGTGTTCTCTACTTGTTCTTCATGAGTAACAGTAGTTCCCTTAATAGATTGAGCATTATTTCTAGTATTCTCCACCTCAAATTGAATAATATGGGTTTTTGTAACAGTAGGATTTTCTTCAAGATTACCTTTTCCTTGCATAAACATCTCATTTTCTCTAAAATGAACATCCTTACTTATTATAAACTTCTTGTCAGTGGGGTGACACATCTTAAAACCCTTTACCCCTTCTGTGAAGCCAGCAAACATACATTTAATAGCTCTTACCTTTAATTTTTCTTGATTTTGATGGACATACCCTACACATGAAAACACTTTGAGATCATTTAAATTTGGAGGGTGTTTGGACCATTTCTCCTCAGGTGTTAGAACCTAAAGAGGTATGAGGGCTTCTGTTCAGTGTGTATACGCAGCAGCTTTAGCCCAAAAGTTTTCTTCTCGAATAGCATTTGACAGTAAGCATCTTGCTATTTTCATGATTATTCTGTTGAGTCTTTTTGATACCCCATTTTGTTGAGGTGTGTATCTCATTGTTTTATGTCTTGTGATGCCATTTTCCCTACAAAAAATATTGAATATCTCTCCACAAAACTCTAAACCATTGTCAGTTCTAAGGTGCTTAATTTCTTTATCACTTTTCTTTTCTATCATTAGTTTCCACTCTTTAAATTTTTCAAAAATTTGATCTTTTGTTTTTAGAAAATAAATTCAGCTTTTTCTAGAAAAATCATCAGTAAAGGACAAGATGTTGAGCTACTTAGGCTTGGAGTTGAGGCTGGACCCCATAGATTCGAATGGATGTAGTCTCTAGGATTCCTTTAGTTGTGTGTTGTGTTTTGATGAAGCTTTGCTTCCTTACTTTGCCTAGCACACAGTGTTCACAGAAAGACAACTTACTGCTGATTTCTTGAGGTAGAATGCCTTGTTTGGATAGAGCCTTAAGCCCTTTTTAGCTGATGTGAGATTATCTTTTGTTCCAAAGGTCACCCTCGGTTAGATTTACAGCATAAACAACATTAGCTTTTTTTAACATTTCAACTCCTTTGATTATAGAAAGATCATTCATCTTTTCTCCAACTAATACTACTCTAGAGGTCATCAATATTTGAAATACTCCACCTTTCCCCTTGTATTCACACCCTAAAGAGTCTAGCATTCCTAGGAAAATTAGATTTCTTTTAAGGTGAGGAACATGTCTAACATTTCAAATAAGCTTCACAGTCCCATATTCTTTTAATTTCATGGTGATTGATCCAATTCCAATAACGTTATAGGCCTCATTACTCTCCATAAAAACAGACTCTCCGTTGATTTCTTTATATGTGTTGAACCAAGCTCTAAAAGGTGTCATATGGTAGGTGCATTCGGAGTCTAGAACCCAATCATATTTACCAAAGGGAGTAACGTGATTGGTTTGGTCTTGAGTTGATGCTAAAGCATCAGTATAGGTATATGAACTTTCTACTATAAAGGCTTCAGGTTGCTTACTCTTTGAATCTTTTTCTTTCTCTTGATTCTTTTTCTTTAGGAAAAAACAATCTTGGAATTACATGCCCCTTCTTTTTGCAATACTTACATTTATTTTTCTATTTTGCTTTCTTTTCTTCATTTGAAAAAGATTTGTTGTTGTTTTTCCACTAATTAGTTTGAGATTTACCTTTGACAAATAAACTGCCTCCACTGTGATGCTCTTTTTGTGATGACTGAATTTCTAATTCTCTAGTTTTGAGAGCTGATATAATAGCATCTGTTTTAACTGAGTCTCTGCCATATTTAAGTGCATTTTTTTACCTCTTTGTAAGCTTCAGGTAGAGAATTTAGGAGAACATAGGCCTCATTTTCATCACTGAGTTTGTCTTCAAGACTTTTAAAATCTGAAACTATTTTCTTGAACTCGTCTATGTTGTCTGTCAAGGTTTTTGAAGGATCCATCTTGTATGTGAAGAATTTCTCCCTTAGGTACATTTTATTAGGGAGATCTTTAGTGGCATATAAACTTTCTAATTTCTTCCAAATTTTATATCCTATCTCTTCTTCTAATACTTGCCTTATAACATTGTCACTGAGATTTAGGATTAGTGTACCATAGGCATTACCATAGGCATTTAATTCCATTTCTTCTCTTTGTGATGCTGTGAGCGTTGTTGGAAGTTCTGAAGGATCTAAAAGAGCTTTATGAGCCTTTTGTTGTCCTAGCAAAACCTTCATAGCAAAGCCTTGATTTTTGCCTTCCATAAGGCAAAATCTCCCTTTCTATCGAACTTCTCGATTTCTACTCTTGCCACTACCATTTTTCAGGTTTTCTTTGTTTTTAATCCTCCAAGATTCAGTTTCTTGAAATTCAAGATTCGCTCTGATACCAATTTGTTAGGCTTTATTTTGAATTTCAGGCCCAATTTCAAGTGCAAGACAACTTGCAATGAAGAAAATAAGGAGGACATGAAGCCACGTCTCTTCTTCTTGTTGCCGTACTCGTGGACGAGGTCACATTTCTCTTATCTTTTGTTTCTACAAGTTATCAAAGAAAAGAAAACAAAAGAAAGAAAGAAAAAAAGAAATTACGTACCTCTTTTCTCTCTGTCTTTACAAACCCTAAAAACTTCTTTATGGTGTTTTGCTTTGAATGGAGTATATCGCACAAAGTAATTGTTGAAGATGAAGGAGAAGAAGAAGAAGAAAACTACAAGATTTACGTGGTTCGGCCGAAGAATGTCTACATCCACGAGAATGATCTTTTTCCTTGGTGTTAAAGATGAGTACAATGGATTTTTTTTCTTTTTGGTTCTCTTTTTTTCCTTTTTCTGTATTTAAAGATGAGTATGTAAAACTTATGTTATTTTTTAATATACCTTTATATTTATTGGTTTTTACAGAGATAAATAAAAAATAACAAAAATAAAAAGTAATGTTGTTGGCATTCAGTTTCTACAAAGACACCAAATAAAGAACTTACATTTTTTGGTAAGATTTGATTTCCATAAGTTGTTGAAAATGGAAGGGTCGATATTGTTTTCATCTTTTTTATCAGTGATAAGAATGGCTTTTTTTATGGAAGCAATATTAAATTGACCACCCGAACACAGCTTCCAAAAAGGAGTATCATTTTTACTGTTATTGTTAGGAGCACGGAGGTAAGTTTTTAATTCGTACCATTGTTGGATTTCATAGCTTCCGAGAGGTCTCCTCAGTTGAAGATCTCATTCAAGGGAGTTTTGATTCCACATGTCTTTGTTAGAGTCAGTGTTTAAATTTTAAATTTATTTTAAAAAAAATGTATTATTGAAAAACATTTTTTCCACGGACAATTCAAATAAACTCTTACTATTCATGAATTCAAATCCTACCCAATTGACTTTTCAACTTCAAAATTAAAATTAGTGGAAACACTAATTTTGTTCAAATTAAAATTGGGTTTGAAAAAGTACAGTTCATCATCATTATTTAAAAAGCAAAAACAATTTTAAAATTAACCTAACGTATGACCAAAATTTCATGTTAACCAGATAAGTGAAAAGTTTATAATAGGTAAGTGATTTGCAACTCTTTACAATTATACGAAAGCTTTTTGGCTGGTTCTAACAAACAAGAAGCCATATAAGTAATCATTTGGAGCGAGGTAAATAAATATGTTGAAGTTAGTAAGTTTGTATTTTTTTAACGTAGAATTGCGTAATAACATAATTTGTGAAATGTATACTCTGAAAAAAGCTAGATATGGTTATATGATAAATATAAAAGTATTGATAAATGGAAAGATTGAATTTATTAGTAAATGTGAAAATTATAAGTATAAAAAGAAAAAGTTAAGTTAATAAATATATCACATTTATTACTAGTAAAATTGAATCGTGTTCCCTAATCAATAAAGTGTAAAGTGCCATAAAAATTCAATGCGTAGTAAATCATATTAGTTTTTGTGAAAAGAAATCTATACTATATTGAAACTTAAAGAACGATTAGTAATAAAACAGAAAGAGTCGTCATTGATTATTGCATGAGAGACACATGGGAGAAACGCATGAGAGAAACGCAAGAGAAAGAGGATGATAGTATGAATAACGTGAGGGGACGAACACAAGGGAAAAAAACAAGAAACAAAAATCAGGAATTCAAGCAGGAGATTAGGAGAGATTTATTTCCAAATTAATCCAAGGGTATTTTAGGAATTAAAAATAATAAACAAGGATATTAAGTCAATATGGCTTTATTTGCAACATGTTTTAAATTTTGATAACACTCATAAATTAATTACCCTAAAATTGCTCTACATATTATAATTTCACTTTCTTGTAAAATTGGTAAGGTATAAATTTCCACTTTTTCAGAATAGGATACTAAATAAAGATTCCTCGAAAAAAAAAAAAAAAGATTAGAAATTAAATCATTGGTTCATTTTTTTTATTTAATTTTTTGGCAAATTACAAAAACTACTCTAAAATATAGTGGTTGTCTAAGGTAGTTTTTCCTCTCTTGTTCTTCTTTTGGCATCATCTTGTACTTCTTTCAACTTATTACTTATTAGTTAATGAAGTGGAGATGATGATGATGTTATAAAGGTATCAATTGAGTCGAGATGTTCTAACATACTTACTCACCCTTATCTATCTCTTTCCAAATTAAAAGAAACTTTGAGCAGTAAAAATCCAACCCTCAAATTTATTCAATTAGTAAAATTAGACCCTTCAAACTTAAAAAATTTGATTTCAAAGTGATAAACATTTGAACCTTCCAACTCACACAATTACTATAATTTTTACCATTTATATAAGTTTAAGTGTCAAATTTTAACTCTTTAACGAATGAAAAAAAAAAAAAAAAGTTTGAAGGTTGTAATTTGCTCCTTATCTTTTTAAGAAATGCCTACCATTACCACTTATATAAAATTAGTCATTTTATTTTAATAGCAGTGGCACTACCAATAACAATAACAACAACTAAGATTCCTTAGAATTTATATATAAATTAAAAAAAAAAAAAAAAGTCTACTGGGCCACATAAATTTTTTTTAGAACTAAATAATTAATTGAATTCATACTGTACAATCTTTAATTTTCACCTCTATATAAAGGGGAGAAGGGAAGAGATGGATCATACCAAGTTTAATAACCTTCCATTTTCTCCTTCTACGAAATCCCAAAAAATATCGCCAAATTTTTTGCTTGAAATTCTTCTCTCAATCCAATATTATTATTAATGGCTGAAACAAAATTCCCAGTTAAACGACTTTATACAAATAATGAGCAATGCCTTGTACCACTCAATCCTCCTCAAAACTCAGTTTTTTCCTCCAACTCTTCTTCGTTCCAATTACTCTCCAATAATTCTCATGTACTAAGATCTTACTTTTCTCACTTTTTTAAAAAAGTTTACAATTTTTTCTTTTTTATTATTGAGCTTGGCATTAAATTAGTCATAAATAAAAACTTGGCTTTGTTGGGTTTTTGCAGGAGGCTGATTTAATGAGCTGCACTTTGGATGATCCTTTGGAAACTTTGAATTTGATCGATGCTATCCAACGTCTAGGCCTCGACTACCGTTTTCAAACTGAGATTGATGCCATTTTAGAACGCCATTATGCAATTTTTATGAACCACGAAGGTGATGGTATGAATGACGATGACCTTCATAGAGTTGCTCTTCGGTTTCGACTTCTCCGGCAACGAGGTTATTTTGTGTCTTCAGGTAAATTAAAAGTGTTATTTTCAAAAGTTAAAAGAAAATAATAGTAAGTGTTTGGAAACCCAGTCAAAAATAGCGTCTAAATAAAAATGAGATATTGGAAAATTTTTAATAGTTTATTCATAAGTGAGTTCTTATCAGTCTAGTCAGAGATGTTCTCGTGGGCAATAAGTGAACTCAGTCAAGCTACATCTAATTCCATACTTCAAACACACGGAGAAAAATGGAAGAAAATGTTCTAAAAATATATATATAATTTTTTACTGGAGTCAGTTGTACAAGTTGGCAAGTGTGGTAAACAATGCATTTTCGCTGCATTGTCCTTCTTCAAGCAGTAAATGCATTTTTCCTTTCAACTGTTTCTACATATACATTTATATTCTCTTTGTTTTCTAATATACTCTGTACTAATGTTTTTCAAAATAATCAAATAAAATTTTGAAACAAAAAAGAAAAGGCATTTCTTTTAAAAACAAAACCATTTTCGAATATAATTAAATTAGTCAAAATATTTAAAAAATATAACAAGATATCTACTATCTATGTTTATCTATATAGTCTATTTTGGTCTAATCGTGGTCTATTATAGATAGATTGCAATATTTTGCTAAGTTTGTATATATTTTCAAAAGTTTTGTCATTCAAAATAATTTTTCTTTAACAAACTATAATAAAAAATGAGATTTTTATATTACAAAGGAAGAAAATATTTACAACATATAGAACAATTTTGAAAAGGAAAAAAGTCCACAAGTCTCTAACGTGAAATAACAAAAATACCCCGCGATTAATCGATGTGATAAAACTATTTTGTACCTATTCTAAATGATCTTGTACCCTCTTGTACCAAATTTAAACGATATTGTACCCTTGTACCCAGTCTAAACGATCTTGGTACACGATATTGTACCTTTGTACCCAATTTAAACGATCTTATACGCTTGTTCCCAGCCTAAACAATATTGTATCCTTCTACCTACTCTAGACAATCTTGTACCTAGTCTAAAGGATTCTTTACGAAATCTAAACGATTTTGCTACACGATCATGTACCCTTGTACCTAGTCTAAATGATTCTTGCACTCTTGTACCTAATCTAAACGATTCTTGTACTCTTGTACCCAGTCTAAATGATATTGTATCCTTTTACTCAATCTAAATGATCTAGTACACCTAGTCTAAATGATCTTGTACACCCATATCTCATTTATATTCATTTTTAAGTTTAGATCCTACCAATATCGTTTAGATCTTGTACCAAGAAGAAAAAAAACATGAGAGGTAAAGGTGAATTAGGAAGAAATTCTAGAAAAAGAAATGAAGAAATCACAAATAAGAACAAGTGAGAATTTGAAGAAAGAGAAGTAATAATATAAAGAAATTAATATAATATGAAAAGGATAAGAATAAATCACAAATAAGAAGAAAAAGAAGTGGGATGAAGAATGGTCCCTTCATATTAAAAAACAACAAAGGAAAAATATGAAATTTATGAAAAAACAATTTGATAGGGTTTTTTTTGTTACATGAATCATAAATATTTTTTTATTTTATTATATTTATGTAAATTATCCTTAAAAAAACTAGGATGATATAAGCATGAATTTAAAAACCAAATAAATTATTTATATCTTCATAACTTAAAAATGAGTAGAAATAAGATATGGAATTATATACTCCAACCTATTTGCTTAAACTCATATACTATAAACTATCTATTAACTTATATTATTATATGACGTTAATATACTTTTAAATTATTCAATATAATTTGGGTATGAAGGACCATGAGGGTGCTCTACAAATATGTTTCGACCCATTTTATCCTTTAGTTTCTTGCTAAAAGTAATAATAACGACAATATCTAATGTTTAAGAATTTTTTCCATTGAAATTTTTTCTTAAAAAGATTATTTAAAATAAAAAATCGAGTGAAAATACCTATAAATATAGAAAATTATTATAGATTTATTGCGATGTTTTACTATATTTGTAAATATTTTGGTTCATTTTATTATATTTGAAAATAATCATTTCTTTAACTTAGTAACTATAGGTGATTATAATGGATAACAAATTTTAGGGATAATAATTAAGAGTATTAACACTTTTAAAGATATTGCAAATATAGCAAAAATCTATGAACGATATATACTTTATCGTTTATGCTTTATTAGTGGTAGATTTGATAGACACTTATCTCGTTGATAGACTCTAACAAATTAAATTTTGTTATATTTATTTTAAAAGATTGTTATATATGTCAATACTTTGAATTTAATTGTTATATTTACAACCATCTAATGTTGTTTGGATCAATAGACGTGTTCAGTGTTTTCATGGACGAGGAGGGACACTTCAAGCAGAATCTTGAGCATGATATAAAAGGACTAATGAGTCTGTATGAAGCTTCACAATTATGCTTACCAGGAGAAAATAAACTGAACGAAGCTCAAAATTTTAGCTCCAAAATCTTAAGAGAATACATCACAAACGACAATATTGATAACAAAGAGGCTAATCATGTAGCAAGAACTTTGGAAAATCCATATCACACAACCTTCTCAAAATTCATGGTAAAAGATTATTTTGGCGAAGGAGATGAATTATTACATGTGACAAATAATAAATGGGTCCATGCTTTTCAACAAGTGGCTAAAGTGGATTTCAACATTGCCCAAAATATGCACCAACAAGAACTAGTCCAATTCACACGGTTAGTAATTTCGCAAACATTTAAAACACATGCCATGAAAGAACATGTGTATACATCAACGTTACCAAGAGTAGTTATTGACCCTAAAATTTCTTTTTGTCAATGTTTCTTATTGTTATTAGATGGTGGAAAGAGACAGGTCTGAGAAAAACATTGCCATTTGCAAGGGACCAACCACTTAAATGGTACATTTGTTCGTTGGTTTGCTTAATAGACCCAAGTTTTTCAGAGGAAAGAATTGAACTTTCAAAACCTATCTCCTTTATCTATCTTATTGATGATATGTTCGATGTTTATGGGTCGCTCGACCAACTTACGTTGTTCACCGAAGCGGTTAGAAGGTACATACGAACTAACACTCAAAGTCATGTATAATACAGCTATTTATTGTTAAATCACTGATTGATCTTTTAAAAAAAAATTAATGCAGATGGGATATTACAATGACCGAAGCACTGCCAGAGTGTATGAGAATTTGTTTCAAATCACTTTACGATATGACTAATGAAATTAGTAGTAAAAGCTGTAAGAAGCACGGTTGGAATCCTATCAACTCCTTACAAAAATCGGTAATTTTTTAAATATATCTTTAGTGGCAAAAAGTTGACCTATAAAAATGACATAACTACGAAAATGTTTACAAATATAACAGTAATAGATCATGACAATAGATTACTATCTGAGTCTATCCTAATCTATTATTAATAAAAAAAATATTTGTTAATATTTTGATTCATTTTCCAATTTTTCAAAACAACCTTAAAACTTTTTGAGATATCGTGAAGTGTAAAATAACTATCAATGGGTGTCGTTATATGTCATGGTCTTAAATGATAAACAGTGATATAATAATGTGAAATATTTTATTATAATTGTATAAAAGTTATTGTATATTTTCCAATATTTCGAAAGAACTATTATTCTAAACGTAGACTGATGAATATATGTTTTATTTAATTTTAGTGGGCAAAGCTCTGCGATGCATTCCTAGTGGAAGGAAGATGGTTTGATTGTGGTGAATCTCCAAGTGCAGAAGAGTATTTAAAAAATGGACTTGTGAGCAGTGGAGTTCATGTTGTGTTGGTTCATGCCTTCTTTTTGTTAGGACAATCAATTACCAATCAAACTGTTCATCTTTTAGACAATGACCCTCTAATTGTTTCTTCTCCTGCAACCATTTTGCGTCTTTATGACGACTTAGGAACTGCCAAGGTTTAATTTTTATTTGACATTTTAACATTTTCTTTAAATATATCTTTTTTATCCATTTTATTAACATTTACATGTATGTTTTTATCTGTAAACACACAGGATGAGAATCAAGAGGGATATGATGGATCATATGTGAATTACTACATGATACACAATCAAGATGTTTCTATCGACACCACTCGAAAGCATATGGCTAATTTGATTTCGAATTCGTGGAAGAATCTCAACAAAGAATGTTTGTTGTTCAATAATCCATTTCCTGCTGCCTTCATTCAAGCTTCTCTCAGTATTGCAAGATTTGTGCCCATTTTATATGGTTATGATCAAAACCAAACACTTCCAACTCTTGAGAAGCTTGTTAAATCGATGTTGTACGAAAAAGTGCACATGTAATTTTATTTGATATGTTCAATAATATACTAGTCTTTGGTCATCTACATCAAAGTTCTTTTCAAATGGTAGCTAGACCTATTATGTATTGGTCTCGATATTTAACAATGAAGTATAAAGCGTTGAGTTTGAAATCTTTATAAGGATAAAGAGCGTAAATTTTTTCTCTTGTTTACTTTATTATTCTTCTTTTAAATTGCTATCTTGCTTTTTTTCTTTTTCTTTTTTAATTAAATCAACTTGAAAGGAAGAGTTATCTAACATAGAGTTTTCTTTTAACAAGAAACAAGAAGTGAAAGATCACGAGTAACCTAACACAGATGATCACAAGTCGTACAGAGTTATAATAAGACTAACATAATAAGAAGATATAAAGCAAACATTGTCAAAGATAGTAGAATGAGGCATTTTACTCTAATTGGGGCAATATCCCTTATATCGAATGTTATGATCAAGGAAAGATAACTTCACTAATATAAAAAGAGCAAATATAATGTTGTAAATCTCTTAAAGAAGGCATCCACTATGGAGGACGAAAACTCTTCAATTAAATTAAATATTCAAGAACAATAAATAAAATTCAAGAGGGAAGCATAGGAAAACAGTTTTCAGGTTGGTATTTTTGTGTTAGAAATGTGAACAAAATCCACGTTGGCTAGAGAATGAAATAGTTATGGATATACAAGTGAGAATAACTATTTTTGTTGGTAAGAGATCTTTTGAAATAAACCAAAAGCAAAACAATGAGATGTATGCATAAAATCGATAATATCATATTATTGTGAACATATGTGAAGGTTTCTTGTTCTTTTATCATTTTTGTTGATTAGCAACCTACGTTTGAGACTTAAGAGAAATGGACTTCTCTAATGATATTTCATAGCCTCTGATTATGCTGACTGCTGAGATACAATACCTACTTTTGAACAATCAAGTTGCTGGACTAAACCTTGAGAAAACATTGCTGTGCAGAACGTTTGGGCTTTATAGCCAAAAGCCAATCGTAAAAATAAATCCTATTGAGATGTCAAAGACTCAAAGTCATGAGCTGAGTACGCTTTCACATGCAAACTTTTCTTCTTTATTAGAGTGTACTTGCTTCACTGTTCATCAACAACTAATTTACATAAAAAAAGGAAAAGAAAGATTATACCAATTTTTGCATTCACTTCAAAAACTTTATTTCCTCTATTTGTGTTCGGAAGTGGTATATATTCAAGGGAAATTACTTCAGATAACAACAACATTTAGAAAAAAACAGTCTATGACACATTTTTTTATATATTGTAAATATGGCAAATATGACAAGTAATTAGTGATATCATACGACTATCTCTGACGAATATTAGAAGGCTATCAGAAGATTATCAGAGGGCTATTAGAAAGTTATCGACAATTAAATTTTCTATTTTTGTAATTTAAAAAATGTAATGAGATAGATTTTATTATCATAATTTTTTTTACTATTTTTACAAATGCTCCTACTCAATCAATAATCTTCATAGATATCCAAGACACGAAAAGAATAAGCAAATCCATAAAATAAACAGCCAGAAGATGGAAAGAATCCTTGTGGAATTATAAAGAGTTAGACTTTTCCAGATAAGAAAAAATATATTCCCACAGAATTTGCATTTTGAGGGACATCTAGTATGACATTTCAAGAGAGAAGATGATAGACTGGCAGACGGACTTTGTCACCCAAATCTGTGCCAAACAAATTATTGAATCACACACCAAACCTATGTCAAACAAATTATTAAATCACACACCAAACTCTAATTTTAGTAGTAATTAAGATCAGGTTGAACTCAGGAAGCACACTAGTTTCTCAAACAAACTAATTTTCTATCCGAAAGTATCTGAAAGGAGGGTTGAGATTGATTTTTTATTGCAACAAGATAAACTGCAAAAAAAGAGCAAATTATAAAAATTCTATGTCAAAAGATGAAAAACCAGTATGTGGATCAGACTAAGAGAACAATGTTGGATATTTAATATTATAATAATATGTTCGACAAGATGGCCATCACGAAAACATACAGAAAAATAAATGACACAAGAATTGATAACCCAATTTAATGCAAAATCACCTACGTTTGGAGGTAGTATGCCCGGTAGAATGAAACTTTATTATAAAAAGATTTTAGAAATTACAACGAAAGTACGTTTATCTGACAGACTCCCTTTCTTGTATAGCTTTCTCTTCAACGTTTCAATTAAGGCTCCCCTCTTTGCAAATTACTCTGCCAGCTCTATGGCTATTAATCTCCATGCTTTTGTCTAACTTGTATTGATACTTAGGTTGATCTTGGGTTTCTCTTTAGCCCTCGTTTTTGTTTTCCTTGCTTCCTATACTTTTCATCTCATCATTGTATGAAGGTTTTCACTTAGTGAAGATGTTTAAGTGCACATGTTGACCCACTATTCATATTTTTTTTTATATATAAAAAAGCCTTAGGCTTCCCCTAACCTTTAACTTTGTTCAACTCATTAGGCTTTCTACGAAACAAATAGAGGTTTAAAGCATTTTTGTAAAGATCTGACTAGATAAATGAACAAAATTAAAGGTTTAATTTGGACAAATAATAAAAAAAAAAATTTAATTATTAAAATAAAAAAATTAAATAAATAATTGTTATAAATAGCAAATTTGACAAAATATTTACAACATATAACAAAATTTTCAGATTCTATCAATAATAGACATTGATAGACACTAATATGCTTCTATAAGTTATATTAATAAACAGTAATAGAAGTCTATCTGAGTTTCTATATTTGATAGAATATAAATTTTTGTTATAGCCCGTAAATATTTTAATTTATTTTACTACTTTTTAAAATGCACCAAAATAAAAATCTGATATTGTAAAAAATACCCTCATTTAAATTAAAATGTAAAGCGTTAAAGAATTCAACTTCGAGAGTTTCTAAAAAGTTCTAAAAACACTAAAATACTCTACAATTAAATAAAATCCCACGTAATAATTGATGTACCTACCAGACATTAAATATATTGTATCTAAACATTCCTAAAGCAAAATTTATTAAATATCCCCAATATAGTCATTAACGCTTCTAGCTGCCTATAGAATGCATGTAATGCGAGAGAGACCGATGACCAAACGATAGAGGCCATTAGAAAGTCATAGATGTCCACAACAATGGACTTCCTCCACGGTGAAACAAAACATAGCTGATTGTATCAATTAAGTTGTTGGCAAATGAGTATTCAAAGGAATTGTAACTTCCAAGACAATGTGACTATTGGATAAATATAATTAACAATAAACCAATTATTGGCTGATCGTCAAAAGTTAGCCAAGATGATGGAACTTGAAAGGTTGTTCAAACAACAATCAGAAACATGAGATTGAGAAGGAGAAAAGGAGATTTTGGAGGATGGCTAAGTAAAGAAGATGAAGAAGATGGGATTTATGGTTTTTTGTTATCTTATTTTATTTACCTGCATTCCTAAATACAAACAATAACTACTACAACAATAATAATATTATATATATATATATATAATGAAAAGAAAAATAAGAAGAATTTTGTTTATTGTGATTAATTCGAAAAGTAGTTCGATAAAATCTAATTTGATAATAAAATATAAATTTAAATACAAATCAGGAACAGTGCTGTTTTATTTATAATTGTGATGTATTCACAATTTCATGATTTGAACCATTACACTCTAGTCACAACTCCATCAACCACGAAAACTACAAACCTACAAAGGAAAAAACAGAAATTAAGCCTAATTCGTTGTAAGGGCACAGCAAAAACATTAAGATTGAAAAGTGAATCCTTATTTGTTTTTTCAAAAAGACAAATTAATGATATAATAATATAATAAGATGATAATGAATAAAATATGAAAAAATTTAAATAAAATATACCGTTCATTAGATGATAATATGTATAAAGTAATTAATAAAATCTTCTTAAGAAGCAAATATATTAGTTTGTAATGTTGTGTGCGAGAGCTACAATTGGCATTATTGCAATGATGATAATATACATCGGCATTATTGCTACATCTGGATGGAGAGAAACAACAGGATTTTTAATGCATGACAAACAAAAATGCTCTATCAACATATGGGAAGACTGTTGTAATTTCATTGGTATGTGGAGTGGAAGACATAAATTGTTTAAAAATTATAATGTCAACACCATACAGCACTCAACTTCCATGCTTTTCTGTAACTCATTTGTACTCTGGACTCCCCTTCAGGCTCTATATTATTAATATATTTTTGGTGGCTGAATTTTGCTCTCTCACCTTGTGTCCTAAAAAACATATATTAAAAATATACGTATTATACAAAAGCAACCCAAATTTGTGGGTAATATTGATAGAGACAACTTATATGGTCCCAAAGCATGTTGATATTGGCGGGGAGAGTTGTCACATCTAGCTAGTGTTAGTGTCAAATAATTTGTAGGAAAAGGAGAGTGATTTTGGTTCTCAAATTGGAGATTGGGGCTTTCCCTGTTTGAGTCCCGCTGCTATATCCTTACCACAAAACCAAAATTCGTACGTAGCCACTCAAACTCAAGTAGCTCAAACCGACAGAACTACTTTGGAATATTGCATCTGTTTTTAATATCAAATTGAGTTTCTTAATACACAGAGATTTCAATGATAGAGTTGTTTTTAATTAAACTCTTATAATGGATCATGAATATTATTAGATGGAAAGTTTTTTTTTTCTCTACTTTCTTTGGAAAGAGTTGAATTCTTAACTAAATTCTATGAGCATACAAATGTATACAAACTAGAATTACATGGACATTAAATACATTTCAATATTACATTTACAGAACCATTGTTATGTAGTCTAGAAACAACGCTAATAGATTTCGACGTCCAAATTTGAACCAAATAATAAAATCATATCCACCACTATAAACTAGTCTTAGTGTCAAGATCTATACAAACGCGAAAAACACATGAATTTTTATCCTCATCACCAAACTTAATTATTGTTTAAATCTAACTAATTTAATCCTAGAAGCTAACTAAATTGTTTTAAATATAATAAGTTAGTCTAATTCGATGAAAAGCTAACTAATCTGGGTTTTTCATCAAATCCTCATCACTAAACTTAATTATTGTTTAAATCTAACTAATATAATCCAAGAAGCTAACTACATTGTCCTAAATAACAAGTTAGTCCGATCCGATCCAATTCGATAAGATGAAAAGCATGCTTGTAATTATCCAGATCACATTAAGACCTACGACATGTTAAATGGAATAATTAACTTTCAAGCTCCCAACTAATTATTTGGTTGATTCAATCCTAAGGTAATTAGATTGATACTCATTTAATTCGATTTCTAAGTCAACATAACTTAACTTAATGCTTCTAGGAATAAAAATACAACTAAGTTTCATACATTGTATAATACATCAAAGCGATAACCATACATGCGACCACAAATGCATACGAACCTACGATTTAATCTTATTGAAATAGAATTGAATTGGCCAAATACAATATAAGACTTGTGATGATGTCATAACGCTAAGGTAGATTTTTTTTCGAAAAATATACGATGAGTCAGGGGGTGCATCGGGACATCTCCACTAGGTGGACACCTCCTTAGCATCCTCATCATTCCCACTTCATTGATATAAAAAGTGACATACAGGAAGCAAGGAAAACAAAACAGGCTAGAGATAAGAACCCGAAAAACAAGACTAGCTGAAAAATTAAAAAGCATTAAGATTCAGGATGATACTGCTTGAGGAGTAGTCTTTGAAAGCGGGGGATCGGCTAGTCCATAACGCTAAGGTAGATTGTTGTGCGTTTAGACTTCAAAGCATCGTAAGCACACAAAATAAATTTGTGATGGAAAGAATAAATTTGTGGAAGTTAAAAAAGAAAAATAATGAGCAAGATAATATTTTCCATTGAAGACAATATAATAATACGAAATTATAGTGAATTTGGACAAGATTTATGTCAAGGTAAATGATGAAGATTTTGAGGTCATTTGATTTAATTCGAATTTAGTGTTAATTTGATTTTGAGATGCTTGACCTCTTATACTTTTCATGAAATTAACTCTTTGTCTTACAATATGATGCTAAACAATGTCGTAGGGTGCTGTCATGGCAGTGACTAGATGGTCACTTCTTCGACCTTCGACCCTGGTTGATATCCACTTTGGCCCTATTTTCTCTTGTTTTAGCTCAATTTCATTGTTAATGTTTGATTCTACTCTTGATAAGCTCAAATTCCTACGAAATCAAATAGAAACATAAAATTCTATAACAGTCTCGAACGATGTAAAATTAGATAGCACATATATTTTTTATGCTATCACATTCATCTTTGTTAGACATGTCAAAAACTCAAGTGCTACCGATTAGAATTTTAAAAAAGAAAAAGTGAGCTAATAAGTTAGTGGGTAGTGAACAGTAAGGTGATAAGAAAAATAATTTGGAGAAAACAACTTAAATCATGACCAATTTTAAAGTTGAGGCAAATAAAAAATTAAAAATATATGCTCAAGGTTGGGTTCCGGTTCGCGTCGATACTAATGAGACCTGATGGGGCCGGACCCGATTGAGCGAGGAAGCTGGTGGAGAGAGGGAAGGATGAGAAATTGAATGCCACTGTGTTTACGAGTACTGTGCAAGTGGAAGGGCTGCTTAAAAGCTTGGGGCATTTGAGATTGGACTGGGATGTGATGAAAAGAGATGGCCGGAAATGGTGGTGGCTGCGCATGGGCCCGTGACAGCTCGAGCTGAGAGACTCGGCGTTAAGGTTGACTTGGTGAGTTCTAAGTTTGATAGCTTCAATAGGTGTGGTTGATGCTCTTCATTAGAGATGGCAGAGCTTAGATTAGAACACTTTCTAAGTTCTAAAACATTTCAAGTTCTTTACGGTAACTTCTATCGCCATTTTATATATGAACTTGAAGCTGAATCATCTTCTTGTATATAATAATTTAGAAGGAATCTTTCATCTTTATTCATTCAAACCAGCATTTTTTGTGTTTTTTAATTGATTTGGTTATCTTCACCATTTGTATCATTTGTTGGCATTCCCCCTTCGTTAATTGCAAATAATCGTCCATTTTGAGTAAAGAAATAATCTTCTATCCGCATCAATCTGCTATACAAATCTTGTCACTGCTATAACCAAACTCGAAGATTATTTAAGTGTATCATATTTTTCATACAATAATTTATTAGTTTTCCCTTTGGCTCAAGTGTTACAGAAAATATGCAAAAAGGAAAAAAGAAGAAAAAAAAAGAGAAAGAAAGTAAAGAAAGAAAGAAAAAGATGAGTTTGGGTAAATCCACAAACCTTTAACTTTGAGTTTGGTAGTATAAATATAGGATCAGTTGTATGATGCTTGTTTTGACAAGTTAATTCTCATAGGTCACAACCAAGTAACCTATTGTTGGGTGTGCTTGTTAGATGTCGTCGTTCAACAAGTCATAGGTTCAAACTTTGCCCCAAATGTTGAGTTGAGTAAAATAATTTGGATCGACTCTAAACTTTCTAACCTTTTCGTTAATGTCACCATATATACCTTTCTTTTCTTTCTTTTATGGGTTCTTGCTCTTGTTCAAGCTCACTTTCTCGTTCTTTTCCTTTGTACTTAGTCTATTTGGCATATGAAAAAATATCGTATTCTGTCAAACCATATTGTGTGTTGCACGAGAAAGAAAAAAACTACACTTGTTGCTATCATATATCGTTGGAGACAAAATATAGAGAAGGGAGGATAGTGAAAAAAATCCAACAAGTGTGAAAGAGAGTTGAGAGGGGTGGTTGAGTGAGAAAAGGAAATGTATACCTACAAATTTTGAAAAGAGATAAAAACTTTGTTTTGAGAAACCTAAGTAAAACATTAAAATTTTAGGTCAATTTATGAAACTAGTTGCAAAGATTAATCTTCATTTTCTACCATTCTAACTAAAAGGATGCCTTATGGATCAACGTTACTATAGATTGTACAAATATATTTATTAAAAAAAATCGTTAGTTTTCAACTATATACTCCTAGATTTTGTGAGTATTTTCTTAAAAGTTATTTAGAGAAAAGATAAATTGGAAGGTTTTTCGTTTAATTTACCGTAGTTTAAAAGTTTAGAAGTCGTATGCAAAATCGTTGAAAATAATGTTAAAACTCTCATATACTACTACTGAATATATATATGTATGTGTTTGCATCAACAAATGCACATACTTTTTTTTTATTATTATTATTAAAAACAACTTTTAATAACTTTAGAAATCATTCTTAGTGAAAATAAAAATATGTTTGGCCAGTGGTAATGGCGCACTTTTCAACTTATTCTGATCTTCACTTAAAACTAAATTCAATTGACATATGTATGTACTAATAACAACGAAGTGGTTTGAATTTCGTTACTTTTAATTTTTGTATTAAAAGAATTAATAATCAAGTGAAGAAATTACTTTATGAAGATTAAAACTAATTAAATTTATTAGATGAACAACCTAATTAACGGGATTTAATAAAATCATTTAAGAAAAATGTGTATTTTATGTATTGTATATATATATATGGCAAAAAAAATACTAAAAAATTTAAACTATAATAATCTGCACTCCAAAACACAAATTAATAATCATACTATAATATAATAATCTGCAACTCAAACACATATTATAATAACTCATACTATGCGCATAAACACAAACTATAATAACTTATAGACTATTATAACCATTTATTATAATATAACCAAACGCCTGTTAATCTTCTACCAAACTAATATTCATAGAAGACCAAAACCATGAGATACAATCTTTTCCTTTTATATAATTCTTCAATTTAAGTTCTTCTATCTAAACTCATGATCAAAAGCATGATCATCATCAAAATTTACCAAAATAAGCCAAAATGATTTAGCAGTCAAATGTCATAGAATGAGAAGTTCGGTTTTTTCATCCCTCGTATTGTTGAAAAAAGTGCTTTGGATTCAAACCAAAGGTACTTGTCCCCATCACGTTAAAGTAGTATAAATTGGAGAGGTTTACCGGGAGGTTATCACCAATTGCATATCCACTATTATTAATTTTCTACTTCTCTCTGTTTGCTATTCAATTATCTCCCTTCACACCCATGGCTACAGCATCTGCAATGTTGATAGTTAGAGTTATTCCACCAGCTCATTTTTCTTCATCATCATTTTCCTCTTCTTCTTCTTCTTCTTCTTTCCAACCATATTCAAAAGCTTCTATGGACTATGAAACTCCACCAATTAACTTCGATGTCCCTATTAAAGGTATGTTCTTCCTTGTTTTTTTCTTAGCTAATTTGGTTTGTATCTTCAAATTGTGAGATCCCTCTTCATCGTCTACCTATAGATTAACTAACACACTATGAGTGAACTATATAAACCTTTGCGTTGATCTGCCATTGTTTTACATATT
>JBBPDI010014825.1:0-23470 GCA_037974545.1 Cucumis variabilis
CCAACGACTCCAATGATTGAAGTTGACCCATGGTACTAGGAATTGGACCTCTCAACTCATTGTTGGAGAGATTCAAAGTTGCCAAACCAATTAGCTCTGTGATTTCTATTGGAATATTTCCAGTCAAATAATTGCAAGATAGATCGATGCTTTTTTTGAGTTGTAATACTACTCCTGTGATGAGTCTCTCTTGGTGTTTCCACATCATCACCAAATATTTGTTATAACCAAGAAAATTGTTATAACCATCAAAAGTGCTCGATGTTCTTGCGCGTGATGTCTGTTTCAAGACATTGAAACTATTGACGCAAGTTGGAATGCTTCCAGAAATATAATTGGATGAAATATCCAATACTTGAATGTTACTGAGGTTGCAAAAACTTGAAGGTAAATCTCCATGAAACTTATTTGACTTCAAATTCAGATGTATCAAATATGGAAATTTCCGTCCAATCCATGATGGTATAACTCCAGAAAAGTTATTATTCATTGCATCAAAGGTAGACAAATGTTTCATTTTGAATAAATTAGGCAACCCACCAGTGAATTGATTGTTGCGTAAAAATAAGGTATCCAAGTAAGTTGGATAACTCATAGAATGTGGAATGTCTCCGGATAAATAATTATTAGACAAGTCCAATAATGATAAATTGTTGGAGTACCAACAATCAGGAAGTTGTCCTAATAGTTGGTTGTTAGAAAGATCAATTAGCATTAATGAAGAGTCATCAACGATTTCACATAAGCCACTTAATTTAAAAAAGCTATTATTTGAAAGACTAAGTGAAAGAGATTGGAGAAGAAAGGAGGGAATTCGCCCAACAAATTTGTTCGACTCAAGATTGATATACAGTCTTTCTGTGAAGTAGTTCATTGACAAATTTGGAATTTCACCCATGATTTTATTCCCAGAAAGATCTATGTAGTAAAGTTTTGGAGACAATGTGTATCAAAACCAATGAGGAATGATGTCTGAAATTTCAGCAAATGAAATATCAATCACATACGAGAGATTCTGTGTTCGAAACCACATGGGAAAAAGTGGATGATCTCAAATCGATTATATCTAATTGAAAAGGAGGAACCCAATCAGATTTTAAGTTTAACTTTAAATTAGGATTATTAGATAGATCCAATAATTTTAAACGTGCAAGTTTTGTAAAATGAGTTTCATAAATTACACCCTCCAATAAATTCTCATGGAGATATAATTTTTCCAAATTTGATAATTGTCCCAAACTTTGGGGAATTGTTCCACTCAACATGTTGCGAGATAAGTCTAATTCTTTTAAAGATGGAAGCATAGTAAAGTATGGCAAGAATCCACTCATGTTGTTTGATGCAAGATGTAGAGACTGAATTGAGTGAAGCCCATTTGGTGGAAAAGCTTTGAGAAAATCAAATAGCAATCCTCCTATATTATTCGAAGATAAGTATAGTGAATTTAAATTGGAAAGACTTCTAAAAGATTTGAGAGAATGAAAATTAACATGAGTGGCACTTAGATCAAGAAATACAAGTCAAGTCATATTTTCAAAATCATTAAAGTTCAAACCTTGTAACCAAGACCCAAATGAACAAGATTGGTTGAGTTGATCAACCATGAATTTTTACTAAAGTTTAACCTTAGATTAGAGATATAAACACACAATTATGACTTCATATGGGTAATAAAAAACTTCCTTCTTATCTATTATTTCGTTTTTTTTATTGACTCAAAAGCATTAGAAGCCATTTTTTCTATTTTCCAGATTTTCACGTGTGGTTATGTGTTTTTCCTGGAACAAAATTTAGCATCAAATATATTTCAATTTAGAAAACCATAGTTAATTATTAAGGTTCATTATTTTTCATCACTATTAAAATTGAATAAAAATTTTTACTTCATAATTATTTTTAATACACAAATTGATTTATGCCAATTGTAGTTGATGAGTAATTTTGGACCAATCATAAATTCTCACGTCATTAACTAAATTGAAATTTTTCCCAAATATATAAATTGTATAAATCCAATGATGCCAAATGTTTTCATCAATCACCGTTGAATCAAACTAATTATTTTGGTCCAATTGAATATTAAGATTTGGGCAAAAGTTCAATTGAATCCGAAAATAGACATAATTTAACCTATATGCTAAATAAGATGATACTCCATATAATTGAGTCAAAAGGGCCTAGGTCCATGGACTAACCAAGGCCCGAGCTCATGAATCCCACTTAAGAACGTTATAAATAGAGAAGTTCTCTCTTTTGTGAGGTTTAGAAAATTTTACTTCATAGAATCTAGAAAGAATTCTGCCAATAAGTAGAAGACTCCCGTAGTCTGGACCACTCCTCAAGAACATCATATACGTATAGTCAATTGAGAGAGAATTAGAGGATCAAGTACTACAGATCGAATCACATTGCATTAAATACAACATAAATACAAATTCAATTCTACGTACACGTTTCTCCGAAAACCTTATGCGAACAATACTCATTTTTCTTAAAGAAATATAATGACGTATACCATTGAGGTTTATACAGTAAATTTAATTTATTTTAATTTTTTAAGCACGTGAAAAAATGGAAGCAAACAATAACAGAAATATTTGGAAAAAATCATTAAAATGCTATTGATGTAATAAACACACATAATGGAAGTTTTTGCCTAATTGAAGAAGAAAAAGTTTTGTTCACATTGTTATAAATTATTGGGTGTGACTTGAAAGTTATAAATTAAGAACCTGGACACGTCAATTTTACAATTTAATTAATTCTAACATATTTTCGTAGAAATTTCAAGCACTTCAATACGACTTTATATATATTTCAAGCAATTTAATTTGGATGTTTTTAAATTTTGGATTATATCAATGATAGTCTTCTATCACTATAGCATATCAATGACTATAAGTGATAAAATTTGAAGATGGACAATAGAGGTTTGGAGATCATGTACTTGTAGATGAAGGGTCGTGGGTTGTTAATGTTTTTATGATATTTTTACTATTGATTTGATTCTTTTTCTTTTTACTAAAAAAAGGAAACTGCTAATATGTTTTTTATGTTTTTCATTTTCTTTTAATTGATATAATCTTTTTCTTGCTACAATAATAATAAATAATGTGGTCCTTTATTTTATTATGTATTTTAAAATCAAAGTAACCTATTTTTAAACAAAAATATTTGTTATAATTTAAGAAATTTTATATTAATTACAACCCCTCATTTCTTAAATATTTTGTTTTACATAACTCGTTAAATTTTATCTTAGCTTTCAAATACAAAAATTTAACATTCTCTTCTCTTTTTCCTTTTAGATAATTTTTTTATTTATATAAAATTCATATTATACTATTTATACAAATCCCACTTTTTCTATACTAAGATAAAGATGAAAAATTATACTAAAATAAAATGACAAATTTCACGTGTTACTCACTAATATTTGGATTTCAATAAATGATTCCAACTTGCAGCACTAATAGTTCCAATGTCTTGATCACAAACGGCACACGGCCCAGTTGACCCAATTCTCTTAATATGGAACACTTGTGATCAACAACAAAAAGGTTAAAATTTTTCCTCTTTAGTCATTAATTCTCAATCAAATAAAAAGAAGGGGAATTTAAAAATAATAGCAAATTTTACACAAACTCACATAAGAAAATTATTCCTTCATGTTTGAGCTAACAGTATGCAAACATGTGATCTTTCAAGCCTCCATTTTCCATCTTTATACTCGATATACAGTCCTTCTTCACAAACTCACATAAGAAAAATTTTTTCTTCATCTTTGAGCTAACAGTATGCAAACCTCAACATCCCCATTTTTAAACATAAATTTTATCACAAAGCCATTAAAACTCCATCCGTAACCTTACATTTTCAAACCAAAATTACTAAAATTTTATCTTCAACCTACTAAATCTCCAAACCAAGAGAAGACAAGTTTTAGAAAATGTAGTGAAGAAGACTAATTTTCTAGTAATAAAAATGATATTGCAAAACTACTAAAATTTCAAAAGTTTTGAAACCAATGTAATTATAATTAAAGTAAAGTTATAAATTCTAGAGTTGTTTTTTTTGAAAAAAAAAAAATAGACATTTCATATTCTACATTATTTATTACATCAAATGATAATTAATAATTTAAAATCATTTTTATTAATTAATAATATTTAATTTAATTTAATAAATGACAAAACTATCCATTTTTTAAAATAAAAGGAAGGGCAAAATAGGAAAAAAGTTTCTCCATATAAAACTTTTATATATAGTATAGATAATAGTTGATTGTAAGAGAGATTAAGTTGATAAAGGAGAATTTGATGAATTCACATCAACAGTTAATTCATAAAAAAAAAATATTATTTGAAACATTAAGTGAAGTAGAGATTGCCGAAGAATGGCAAAAATTTCCCCTCACAAATTTGTTCGACTCAAAATTGATCAAGCATATTTCTTGAAGTATTTCACTCACTTGATAGTTGACAAATATTGCATTTTTCTTTAACAAAGATACCAAGGAGATCGGAAATCAGATAGATGCACCAAAATATCTCAAACTAGGTTGAAACATTTATAGCATTCTCATCATGCCTCAGATTGGATAGTGATGCATTCACCCATATATAGCATTTCATATGACAAATATAGCATTTCAACTCATTTTTTATTCCCAAAAAGGTATATGTACATATGGTTTAGAGAAAAATCATTCCAAAACTAACGAGGAATGAAATGAAATATCAATGTAGTAGGAGAAATTTTGAGTTTGAAGTCACTTCGAAAAAAGAGGACCATCTTTCAATATATTCCATAGAGATACTTCAATTCAAAAGGAGGAACCTAGCTGTACTAGGGATGTTAAAAAAACTAGATGATCCCAAAAAAACTGATTAACCAAACGCAACTCACACAGTATCAGATAAACTTCACGTTTTGACAAATTTATGAGGACTAAGAGTACAAGGAATGGATCTAGGTGATCGTTGTACAAGAAGAAATTAAAAATAAAAAAACAAGAAAAGAAATCAAGAATGGTGATGGAGGAAGAAAGAGAAAACGAAAATAAAGGTAACTTTGTAAAATTGCATAACAATGATGTAATAAGCATAGGTACCAAAAAAAAAAAAAAAAAATTCTTTCCAAAAAGTGAAGTTTTTCTTTTTTGGCTTCCAAAGTGGTGCAGTCGTACCATTTTTTCTCCAATTTAGAGAGAGTGATTTTGAGAGTGCAACTTGAGCAATAATTCTTGGTTAAGGGAGAGTTTTCTAAGAAACATATAAGTGATGATAAAACTAAAACATGAAAGAAATTTTGTTTGCACAATGCTATATGACACATTTGGATGACTATAGAAGTGGGTGAATCGGGAGTATTGGAGCTATCAATTATACAGAATCTTGGGGTTTTAATTGTTGTACTAAAATATTTGGTTTCCATATTAGATGGCTGAGTTTATATATCCTTGAAGGACACTAATAATACGTATTAAGGTTTCAAGTCCCCAAAATGCATATGATTTGCCTCATTTCAAATATTAATCCCATCATATTTGTAAGAGAGCATTATTGTTATTAGTATAAGGATTGAAAAGAAAATGCATCATTACTTTGGTGTCTTATGCTGACACTAAAACTAATAACTGAAGCAACAACATGAGTCACAGAAAGCAGAAACAATAATTAGTTGAACATAAGAGAATGGGTGACCTAGTCTGATGCCATTAACGTATAGATCTTGGGTGTCTCAGACCCATAGGAAGAGATCATGTATTGTCTTATGAAATAGTTCATGATCAGTAAAAGATTATTGTCAACTATATAAATATCAACATGATATAGAATAATCATGTACGTAATTAATCGAAGTTTTATAGATACAATGTGATTGAGTTATTCTGCACTGAACTCGTCTCAATGAAATATCATAAAGCATAATCAACTGTCAAGCATTGACTTGACCCTTTACAATCCCTCCACTTCTACTTCTTCAACCACTTGCTATCAGAGATACAATTGTAAGATTCAACATGAGCAATCTTTGAAGATCAAATTTACTGTTTGGTTGGAAAGCTTCCTTTACATTGAAAACAAGCACATAAATACTCACAACAAAGCACCTTACTTTAATCACTACAAGAAAAGGGATATCTCCAGACACACAAAATCGTTGGGAGATAAATAAAAGAGCATCAAAAAAGGATGTCTCGACGCATAAATGCTCATCAAGATCAAAGTTGAAAAAAATTTGTCGGGAGTGGATCTTCCGACACACAATTGAATTAGTATATTTTAAAAAAACCTCCATTATTAAATTAAAGGTATCATGTATCCATGAAAAGAACCTTTCAAAAAAAAGAAAAAAATTGAATTAGTATTACTTTCAAATTCATTCAAAGTTAAAAGATTACAAAAACTGAACTGGCTTTACCATTTTTACCTTATAAGCGAAGCATAACAAAAAAAAATATGAACATTTAAACTAATAGAACAAAAATGCAGATTCATCATAAAATCATAAAATAAAAACAAAGTCTTCATAGCTAAATGAAAAATAAATAAACAAATAAATCTACCCAAATTAGCCGTTGCACGCGGTTTGCCACCATCGGTGACCACTATGACACCCTTGACATCAAACCCTAAACCCTACTGGTAGTAAGTGGTGTCCTATGTCCTCTTTTCCTTCTTCTTAGATTTGTAAAGAAAGACAGACCAAACGAAGAAAAGCAATGGTAAAAAGGGGAAGGAGAAGGAAAAAGAGAATAAAAGAAGAAAAGAAAAGAAGAGAAGATCGAAAGAGAAGGAAGGAGAGGAGAAGGAAGAAGAGAAGAAAAGAAAAAGAGAAGGGAAGGAGACTCAGAACGAGGAAAAAAGAGAAGAAAAGAAAGAAGGGGGAAGTTGACGGTCTTGGGATTTTAAAGGACTTCTCCCGATGCTGTGAATGGCGTCAGAAAAAGGTAAATATAATAAAAAAATTATAAACTTCGCCCAACGTATGACATCAAGAGAAGTTAAATATATTAAAAAAATTATAAACTTCTCCTGAAGTTGTTATGCATGGCATCGGGAGAAGTTAAATATATTGAAAAAATTATAGACTTCTCCTGACGCCTTATGCATGACGTCGGAAGAAGTTTATAATTTTTTTTATTAAATTACCTTATACCGACGTCGCCTTATGTCGCGTTGGGATTGCCAACCTTTCTTGACAAAGCTTCTACGTTAGAGAATCTTTTTCCCGACGTGTTATGTGTTGGAAAATACATGTTTTCTTGTAGTGTTTACACAAAATCAAGCACATAAAGACCCAGAACAAAGCGCAAAACCAACTCCAAAATATCGAGCCGAATCCAAACAACCCAAAACTAACAAATTTTCCAATTAGTTGGGATAAATAAAAAGACTAACCAATTAGTCAAATAAATAAATAAAAGAAATGTGAGCAATCGAACATAACAAACTCCTCGTTTGTGAGTTTGACAAAGAAAACCAAATCAGCACAAGCCAAGAGATATATTCATAGAAGACCAAACCAAACCAAACGATATATTATAGTAAAGAAAGAAGTCCAAAAAATACACCAGTCCCAAAAGAATAACAGATCAACACAGTCTATAAAAGCAAGGAAGAAATAAAAACAACTAATTAAAAAAAACCAGTCCATAGCTCACCAACAAAACAACCCTCTACTCCCCCTTGCTTGCATAAAGAAATAAACTCAAGAGGTTGGTCCTTGACAGGATGTACCTGCGCCATCAGTTAGTTTAATTAGATTACATGTTGTAGTTTTGACTATCTTATAGTTATCTGGTATGTTAGACATGTGTGTGTTTTAGAAATCACGTTGGAAATAAACTTGGGAAGTATATTACGTTTTCCTATGTGAATTTTGGTGAATTGTTCTATTCCACAAAGTGAATTCCAACCAAGTTTTGAGTAGTTCCAAGTTCCACGAAATGTGTTGAGTTGATTATTGAAGGGAATTGTTACGAAATGTGGAGCCAAAACTCTAAAGTTCAATTTCTCTTAATTCCTTAACCCAAAATAATATTCTATTTGATTGGTTAATGGGGGAGGTGATCATGATTTAGTTGAAGAAGAAAAATTGAGGCGGCATATATCTCACAGATATTAAAAATAAAAATTAAAAGAATATAGTACATAAGTGAAATGATTAAGTTGGTCACTTTTGTTGTAATTAACCTACACTACAAGAAATTCTAAATCTCTCGACATCGTTTTAGATTGTTGGAAGATGACATCAGGAGTTATAGCGTCTTCTGAGGCATAAGCTGAGGTGTTGGGAGAGACAAATTTTTTTGACGATTTACTTAAAGCATTGAGATATATCCAAGAACTCCTGATGCACAAAACAACAGGTCGGGAGTTCTTGGGTATATCCTGACACTCAAAGTAGAGCATCGAAAATACTTGGATATATCTCAACTCTATAAGTAGAGCGTCAAACATTCTTGGATATATCTCGACGCTTGAAGTAAATCTTTAGGAGTCAGGCTTTAAAAAACCCTCCCCTCTTCACAAATCTGCGAAGAAGGGGAAAGGGATTGGTAGAAAAGGAGTGCGCTAGAGTTGCTCCTCTGCTGTTAGGGTCAGTGCGTCATCGCTGTTAGTGCTAGTGCGTCATTGTCATCAGTGGCCGTCCGCCGCTGCCACTCCCTCCATCTTCGTCTCTGTCACGACCTCTTGGTTGGAGGTAATTCAAAGTTTAAAATCCTAAATATAAACCCCTTTGAATTTATTCTTAATTTCCTTTTCTATCATTGGGTTTCTTTTTTTGTGCTAACTCTCCTAATATTTTTTCTTGATTTCTGTTTTTATTATATTCTAAAGTTTGGAATGGGTTGTAATCGCTATTCATGTTCTTGGCAACAATGGTGAGTTTAAAAGGTAAAGTATGATTTTATTTTTCTTGTTGTTTACTTACTGTTAGTGTGTCTTCATGCTTTGGATTTTTGCCTGAATCCTTGTATATATGTTTATGCACACAAAAGATGCAAAAGAAGAGAAAGTGGAAGAAGATGATGAAATGGATGGTTACCGAATTTGTACTGTCAACACGCCTTCCGTTTGATAATGGAAGATATTTTTTTTTAAAAAATAGAGGATCTCCCATTGTCCAAAACGAAGCATCGAGAGATCATACACATATCCCGACGCTGTACAGTGTCAGGATATGTCTGGGCATAACATGGGGAAATGTCTAGGATCTCTCGACACTTCATTTTGTGTGTAAGGAGATCCTCTCCTGACTCATTTTACCCGACTTTCGTCTCGACGTGCGTTTATGCTTTGGGAGATCCTTTCTCGAAGATTTTACGTATATCTCCTGATGCTTTTCGTGTCGGGAGATCCCCATTTTCTTAAAGTGCTATATAATTAAACAAGTGTTTAATTGGTTAGTTTGGAGGCTTTCATTTAAAAAGAAATCAAGTTGCAGTGGATTCAAATTTTCCAAAAACAAAGAGGTTGTTAAATGAAAAATTTGAGAAAGCAAAATTTATATTATTATTTTATTTTAATTAGGCATTTCCACATTGAGCAATGTGGAAGCCCTTTCAAATACCCATACTTTCACTTATTTGTTAGAGCCTTAAGAGGCACCCAAGTTTTGTAAGGGGATAGGAGATAGCCATTAGTGAGTTTTATGACTCACCACAGGCATTGCCATTTTCTTGGACGACTTTTTGTCATAATAATTACTTGACCGTTGGAGCCTCTCCCATCTACTATAAAACACCATCCCACCTCTCATTTGAGACACAACAAAATATTTCTCCACCTCTCTAAATCTCTCATATCTCTCTTAGCTCCACCGAAGTGTAACAACAATTTTAAGACGTTTCGTTCTGCTGTGATAACTGGTGTAATTCAAGGCGACATTATGACCTCCAATATCAACTAACCATTTCACTTCGAAGGAGAACATTTCAAGCACTAGAAACAAAAGCTATATTTTATAACCTTGAAAAAGGTTGCCACCAGTTGCACCATTGAAGATCTGACAATACCAGCCCAAAATCCAACTGAAGAGGAGATCTAGAACCATGCTGCTTGGACATAATCAAACTTAATATGTAAGAGTCTTATTCTTAATGGACTTACTGATGAGCTTTATGATTACTACAATATTATGTCTATTGTAAAAGAAGTCTGGGATGTATTACAAAAGAAGTACGAGACCGAAAAGAATGGATCCAAGAAGTATGCAGTGGGTCGATACTTATGATACCAAACGACTAACGATAGATTCGTGGAGGCCTAATCACACTAGCTGCATAAAATTGCTCATGAAACTATTAGTGAAGGTATGCACCTTAATGAGCAGTTTCAAGTTGCTGCTATTATCGACAAGCTACCTTTACTATGGAAGGATTTTAAAAATACTCTAAGGCACAAGATGAAGGAGTTCTCATTGGAGAGTCTGATAAACCAGCTAAGGATTGAGGAAGAGGCCTAAAAGCATGACCAAATGGAGGAGGTGAACGTTGTACCTAGGAAAAAGTCCACTACTGTTCTAAAAGTAGACTGAAAATCGAAAGGAAACAAAATTATGAAGGTTCAGAATAGAGGTCCCAACAACCAGAAGAACTCTTAGAAACCCAATTTAGAAGTATGGTACATATTGTGTGCCGTAATTGCAATAAACCTGGACACTCACTTAGCTAGAAAAACTATAGAAATAAGAATCATTCTGCTACATAGAGGAACCAGATAGAAGAGGATTTAGTAGGTATGATCACATAAATGAATGTGATCAAGGGTTTGCAGGTTGGTCACTAGACACTGGTACATCATGTCATGTCTGTCATGATCTTAGTTTATTTAAAAAAATATAACGAAACTAGGGATAAGAATATCCTTCTAGGAGATCACCACACAACCAAAGTAGCTGGCAATTGGGAAGTGGAACTGAAGCTCAAATCTGACAAGACACTCATTCTGAAGAAAGTTTTACACACTCATGAAATTAAGAAGAACTTGGTCTCGGACTATCTACTCAACAAAGCGAGCTACACTCAGACAATAGGATCAAATCTCTTTACTTTAACTAAAAACAATGTATTTGTGGGAAAGGGATATGTAACCGATGACATGTTTAAACTAAACTTGAAAATGAATAAGAAATTTTCTTCTGCTTACACATTGTCTTTTTTTTTTAATATTTGACATGCTTGTCTTTGTCACGTAAATAAAAGATTAATTAGCAACATGAGTTGGTTAAACCTAATTCATAAGTTATCTTTGCATGAATTTGAAAAGTGTGCATGTTGTAGTCAAGCTAAGATAACTTAAACTTTGCATAAATTTGTAACTAGTGTAACTGAGCCTCTAGAATTAATTCATTTTGATTTATGTGAATTCGATGGCATGTTAATTAAGAATAGTGAAAGGTACTTTATAACCTTTATAAATGACTGTTCTGATTTTACTTTTATTTATTTACTTAAAAATAAAAGTGATGCTTTTAACATGTTTAAGGTGTTTGTAACTTAATAAAAAATCCGATTAATAAAAGAATTAAGAAACTTTGTAGTGATATAGGAACTGAATATGATTCAGTTGCCCTTAATGAGTTTTATAACTCAAAAGAAATAATGCATGAAAAGAAGTGCACCTTATTCTTCTGAAATGAATGAAAAAGTTAAAAGGAAGAATAGAACTTTAACTGAGTTAGTAATTACTATCTTGCTTGATTAAGGAACAACCCCATCTTGATGGGGTGAAATAATTAAGGTAGTGAATTATGTCCTTAATAGGATTCCTAAATCAAACAACACAACTTCATCTTATGAAATCCTTAAGAATAAAACACCAAACCCAAGACAAGAAAGTAGATCTTGAACCTAGAAGAAGCAAGGGAGTGAGAGCCATAAAAGACTTTGGAGAAGACTTCGAATTGTACAATGTAGAAGAAAATCCTAAATATCTAAAGAAGCCTTATTCTCAGTACATGTCAACTTATGGCAAGAAGCTATCAATGATGAAATAGACTCTCGAATCAAATAGGACTTGGTACCTAGTTGACCTACCCCCTGGCTGCAATGGAATAGGTTGTGTAAATGGGTTTTTAGGAAGAAACTGGAACATGATGGATCACTAGATAAGTCTCAGGCTAGACTAGTAGTAAAAGGTTATAGATAGAGGGAAAACATAGATTTTTTTTACACTTTCTCTCCAGTGTTACGAGAATCACCTCATTTAAAGTGTTTATTTTTATAGCTGTCCTGGACAATCTTTTAATACATCAGATGGATGTTAAGACTGCATTCCTAAATGGTAATTTAGAAGAAAAGATCCATATGGAATAACCTAAAAGTTTCATAGTTCATGGTCAAGAATCTGAAGTTTGTAAAATAGATAAATCCCTCTATGGTCTAAAACAAGCTCCTAAGCAATGACATAAAAAATTGATAATATAATCATATCTAAAGGATTCAAAGTAAATGAGAGTGATAAATACACCTACTGTAAGTCTTAGAATGACTTATGCACTATCATATGCTTATATGTAAACAACATGTTAATTTTTGGATCAAACTTGCACGTCATAAATGATGTAAAATTAATGCGGAGTGCAAGTTTTGACATGAATTAAAATCACTAGAACTGAAAAAGGAATTTCTTTAGATCAATCCCATTACATAGAGAAGATTCTAAAGAAATACAACTACTTTGATAGCAAACCATCCTGTACACCCTACGATTCTAGTGTTAAGTTGTTCATGAGTAATGACGATAATGTTAATCGGTCATAGTATGTGAGCATCATAGGCAGTTTGACACATGATGTTGACTGCACTAGACCAGACATAGTTTATGCTATAGGGTTACTAGCAGACCTAACCTAAAACAATGAAATGTTGTACAAAGAGTAATGAGATATCTTAAGAAATCCAAGAGCCTAAGATTACATTAACAAAAGCTTCTCGATATAATAGAAGATTACAATGATATTGATTAGAACTCCCTCTTGGATGACTCAAAGGCTACAAGTGGCTATATTTTTAATATAGCAAGAAGGGGAGTTGCTTGGAAATCCAAGAAACAAACTATTTTAGCTGAGTCAATGATGAAGTCAAAAATGATAGCACTAGCTACTGCTAGTGAGGAAGCAAGCTGGCTTCAAAACTTGCTATCAGAGATTCCCACATGGGAAAGATCGGTACCAGCCATACTAATCCATTGCGATAGTAGAATAGCTATTACAAAAGTTCAGAATTGTTATTACAAGGGCAAGAGACGACAGATACATCGTAAGCATAGTACCATTAGAGAGTTTCTCATTACTGGTGTATTGATAGTAGACCATGTACGAATTGATGATAACTTGGCTGATCCTTTGACGAAAGGACTAGCTAGAGTGAAGGTTTTCAAAACCTCAGAAAGAATGGGACTAAAGCCTATAGAAAGTTGAATCACCTGTAAGGTAAACACAATTTGAAAGATTGGAGATCCCAAGAAATAAGTTCAATAGGTAATAACTGATCACAAGTGAAATGAAGTTCTCATGCTAAAATACCTATGAGTTTCATTCTTATGATTGAGTGATTAGCATGATATCCTTAATCAATTGAAAAGGTTGAATTTAGTTCTTAATCAATTCTATACTTGATATCAAGTAAAGTACCTAGTTACAAGAGTGCTCTTGATAGATTCATCTTTGTGGGTGTGGAAGTGAGGGTCATTTCCTATGTTATTCTAGGCAAATTCTTTAGAGCATCTACTAAACTTGGATATATGTGGAAGGCCTTAAAGCACAACCATTTAGAACTTCATTGAGTAATATTGTGTGCACTGTTGTTAAGGGTAAAGTTCAAAACCAATGGTTACTTTACAATATTCTAAATCATTGTCACTATGTAAAAAGGTTCAAGTCGTAAGACACCTTTGCTTAAACATATTATTACACAAATAGATATTGCTCGATGAAAATGTTTTAAAATATTTTCTCTAATTTCTCACCATTTTCACTCCAAGAATAAGTAGAAAGAGGAGTTGAAGTTCCTTCAAGAGTTGAAACCTAAGCAAGGGAGTAGTTCAAGCAAGCTTTAGTTTGGGTGTTTGGTCAAGAAGCTATCCAAGAGTTTTAGTGTTTGGCGAGACCAAGCTAAGGAAGAAGAGGTAGAACACAAGGTTTGGATCCAAGTAAGTTAAAGCTCTTTTCCTTGTTGAAGATGATTTAGAGCACGTTTACAAGTTCTTGGTTGATGATCTAGACTTTAAATCTGATTAGAAGTTCATTGGAACTAGGTCAAGCTTGGTAGAAGAGGTTTTAAGCATGCCAAGTTAGTCAAAACTTTAGAAGAGTTCAAGGTGAGTTTAAAAGTGTTGAAATTTATGTCCTAAAACTCGTACATTGTAAATATAATCCATTGATAGTTATTAAAAAAGTGTTATTGTTATAATTTCAATAAATATTATTAGTTTTTTCTTAATAATCCAAATCCAAAAAACTAACATTCCAACCTGTTTGATGTGGATCAATGTTCGAGATCAGCTTAAACGATCTACGGATAAGGCTGGGTACCTTATCATGGTAATATTATGGATACGACTCACTTTGTATTTGATACAAACGCAGTGATCCAACGCGTTCATGTTGTTGACATGTGAGTGAGGGTATCCTATACAATGAGTTTGCATAAGACCGAACCATAAAATAGTAACCACGAGATGTAACTCTGTTAAGTAGTTAAGTTTTTATTTCATTAGGATGACTTAGGTAACTTAGTTTTAATCTTGAGTGTATTATGAACTACTGTTCATAAGAGATTGTTCTTTAATTTGTACGGATGAGAGTGACCAGATTGTCGATTCAATATGCTTATCATTTTAGGGATAAGACTGAGTGGGGAGCTGGAAACATAATTACACAAGATGAAATTCACTTCTTCCCTACTTTAGAGTAAGTAGATGAGTGTTCCCTTAAATGGTGTCTCCAATACTTGAACAAAGAACTCTATCCTCTTAATGACACGAGAGGGGTTTTCTGTTTGTTGGTTGGACCATAAACAAGTTGTTCATTAGAGAGGCACTGATATTTAAGGACTAGATGTAAGCTAAAGGTAAAACGACAATTTGACCCAGGTGGTGTTACAAACACTCGCGAAAGATTAACTTATTGTTATTGGTCTATATCCATGGACACATAAATATATCTATAGTGAGAAGAGTTCAATTGTGAGTCTTTAGTAGAGAGTACTCATAATTAACGAATATTGATTAATGTAGTTAATAAGTGTAGCTAATTATTCTCATATAGTTATAGCTTCTTATCTGTAGGTCCATTAGGTCCCCTTCCTAGCTCGCAAAGGATACTGAGATTTATTTATATTGGGTTTAATTTGAAATGTTCAAATTTACTTTGGGAATTAGTATAATGTATGGTGATATATTATAATATAAAATCTATATTTTAATCAAACTCTATTATATAAATTTAATTTTAGAGATGATTCAAAATTAATTTATGAGAGATAAAATATTGAATGAGTTCAAATATTAATTTAATGTGAATTGGATTCATATTAAAATTTTTGGTTATGAGTGAAATTTATATTTGAATATGATTCAAATTTAATTTAAGTTAAATATAAGATATTTAATTTAGGTATTAATTAATTGAAGAATTAATTAATAGTTTAGTTTAATTTTATTTAATTAAATTAATTTTAAAATATAAGATATTGGAGAGATATTCATGAAATATGATTTAAATGAAATAGGATTTAATTAGTTAATTAGTTGATTTGAAATTTCTATTAATTTAATATTTTTTAAATTAATAGAATTCCATGATTCTCTCATACTCCCTCAAGGAAAGGGAGTTATAAATATGTAAAAGAAAATATTTTTTCTTTTAAGTCAATGCTTTTGCTCTCTGCAAAATAGTTTCTCTCTAAACTTTTTTCAACTTAATTGGTTCCCATAAACCAATCTCATCTTAGAGGATAGAAAGGTCTCCGACGGATGGTGTCCCAACTTGAAGTTTTAGTAGATTCAGAGGCGTCAAACTACGTAAGTTTTCCATTCTCTGTATCTTTTAATTTAAAAGCATGCTTAGGCTTTTAGAAATATGTTCCTAAATATTGCTAATGTATTGGTATTTTGGGATTCCCAAATTAAAATGAGGAATAGTTTTGCAAATTTTTTCACTGCCTAAGGCTTTTATCCCTTCAAAAAGGAGTTTCCTTGAGAAGAAAGAAGTATCAAGGAAAAAAAGTAAAGAGATTTTATCATGGTTGAAACCAAGTTTTAACTTGAGTTTCCTTGTTATGTTCTGGCTAAGAAGAAATTGAGCTAAGCCTGGTTTAGCCAAAATTAGTGAGTGATAAAATGAGTTTATTAAATGTTTTCAAAGCATGTTCTTCAAGTTAATGTTCTTAAGGCTTATGTTTGAAATAAATGCATTTGTTTGAACTTGTGTAAAGTAAATGTTTGACTTGAATGTTGAGTTATCTGATTTATAAATGATTTCTAAAATATAAGATTTTATCAATGTATTTATTCAAGCATGTTTATTGTTAAATGTTTTGAGCTAAAGAGAAAAGGAGTTTATCAAGGCATGTTTATGTTTAAAGATTTGCTTGGTGGAAAAAGGGAATTTCTTACAAAGGCATGTTTAAAGGTTTTCTTAATGCAAAAGGATTCTTAAAATGATGTCTTGATCATGTTAGTTATAGCGGGATAGGGTGCTATGAGCGCCTAGAGTTCGTCTCGTAGTTATTGTACCAAGGGATAGGGCTTTCATGCCTAGAGTTTTGACTCGTAGGTGTAAAGGTGTAATGCGGGTATCCAACAGATGCCTAAAGTTTCCATAACATAGAGTAAGTAATAGATGAGGGCCTCTAAGATGCCTAGATTTTCCATCTCATGTTAGTTAAGAGGTCGTGTGATGAAGGTATCCAGTAGATGCCTAGAGTTTCCATCACATATACGTACTAGGTAAGAGATGAGGGCCTCCATAGATGCCTAGATTTTCTATCTCATGTTAGCTAGAGCGGGATATGGTACTACGAGTGCCTAGAGTTTCCTCTCGCATGTATTGTATTAAGGGATAAGGCTTCCATGCCTAGAGTTTCATTCCGTAAGTACGAATCACTCAAGGTATTATTATGTTTAAAGGTTGCTTAAATGCAAAAGGATCTTTAAAGGTAAAGGTTGCTTAAATACAAAAGGATCTTTAAAGGTAAAGGTTGCTTATGCAAAGAGGCTCTTAAAAGTGTTTGATATCGAGTTAGTATAATTGAGTAATCTCAACCACCTCACGGGAGTAGGTACTTGGGTTTTGAAAAGGTAAAAAACAAGGATTTATGTTAGTATTTCCTAAATGTTCATAAAGATAAAGTATATAAGTTATTATTTGTGGTTTACTATTTTAAAGGAGGATTTGGTTTACTGTTTCTTAAATGCTTATCAAGTTTAAAGAGTTGATGTTACTATTTATGTTTAAGAAAGGAAAGGATTTGGTTTATCGTTATAAATATTTGTTAATTAAAGTTAAAATATTTTTATTAGGGGCATTTGCAAAAATAGCAAAAAAAATTTATGATAATAGGACCCACTTCATTACATTCTATAAATTACAAAAGTAGCAAATTTAAAAGCGGATAACCCTTTGATATCCTTCTGATAGCTCTCTAATAGCCCTCTGATAGCTGTTTGATAACTGTCAGATATCATTAATTACTTGTCATATTTGCCAATATTCGCAATATGCAAAAAGGAGGTGCTATAAGCTGTTTTGTTTTTTTAAATTGTCATCTAATGCAATTTTCCTTTTTATTATTGTTGAGATTTACTGTTTAAAAGGTTTATGAGTAATTGTTTTAAAAGAATTTATGAATTAAGTTATTGTCTCTAAAAAGGTTTGTGAAATGTTTGTGAAAATTCATTACTCACGGGGCTCATTTAGCTCACACTCTTCAATATTTTTCACTTTCCAAGTATAGGTTGTACTCCTTAATTAAGGTGTTGGACTTACTGTTGTCAGGCCAATTTTATTCTAGTTGTTCAAGGGTTAGGGTTAAAGTCTTTTTCTTTGTAATCCTAGTTTTCATAAGGAGTTGTTCAGTAGAGTTGTGTTTCTAATTAACAAGATTTGTGGGGAATCTTTATGTTTCCTTGTTAAATGACTGTGTTAAAGTTTCATTAAAGTTGTTTGTTTGAAAGGAGTTTGCTTTAAGTTGTGTTTTAAGTTTTTTATGTCTAAGTTTTGTGTCTTTAACTTTCGCTTGTTTTTTTTTTAGTTAAAGGTTAGAAGTTAAAGGGTCAACTGGTGTAATTCAGAAGAGAAGCGATATCGGTTGGCTTCACGCCGTCGTTTTGGGCCTAAGAGGAGATGCTCGAGACGGGGTATGAGACATAATTTGTTGGCCAATTTCTAGAGTGCTATAATTGAATTAAAATTGAGTCGACATCATCTAAGAGAAATGGGTCGAGTGAGAGATGATATTGCCAATCAAATTTGGGCAACATTTGAAGAATAGATACAATTTTATGTTTATGTTATTCTTTTTATTTGTGCATTGGAACTTCTTTGTATTAAATGATATAAACTTTTGATAATTTTCTTTTTTATGTTTAATGCGGGACATATATTTTTGTTAATGTTTAATTTAATTAGATGTGAATAAAATAAAATTAATAAGAGAAAAAAATAAATCTTGAAGATTTGAAACAATGATCTTGAATTGTGAATATTTTTTTAATTTATTTTAAAACTAATGTCTTATTTTACCTCTCATTACTCAAATATTTGAAGCAATGATCTCATAAAATAAGTGGAATAACATTCCATTAATTAAACTATATATTGAAGGAACCTTCTCACCTTAAAAAAATGAGAAATTATTACAATTTCTCAAAATTTATCATAGACTAGTCTTCGAATAAAGATTTTTTTTAAAACATATATTAAATTCATTTTTTCTTGGGATCAAATCTCGGACTTCCAAAGATATTGATCCCTCACCTTAAGAATTTTAGGAAATCGAACTCCCAAATTTCCTAGATTCCATCATAGAATTTTGTTTAAGGAAAACAGTATAAGGTTTTTTTAGAAAAGACTGATTTAGGAAATTAACCTTATGAAATCATAGATTAATTTTGAAGTTTTTGAAAAACATAAAACATTTATAACATTAGAGACAAATTTGCTAAATGATTAAAAAAGTCTTTATTTTAAAACATAAAGAATTTTAAATTAGAAGGATTTCAAAACATTAAAAAAGTTTAATACAAAGAGTTACATTTAAATGCGATATAATAAAAATAATAAAAATAATTACAATAATACAAAAACAAATAACAATAATTACGTTAGTAATGTGAATAAGTAAAAGAAAGAAAACATAATAACAATAAATAAAATATGAAAAAAAGAATGAATACACAACAACCACAAATTAGGAAGAAAGAATAAGAATAAAATCAAATTTTGATATGATAATAATAAAGTAGATTTTATTTTTTTCCTAAAATAAAAGATATGAAATATTATGAGATTTTGTAAAAATAAAAATGATTTATTTTTTCTTAAAATAAATAGAAAAACATTTTATTTAAACACAAATTAATTTTTCTTTTTTCCTAAAATGAGTCAAAAAGATTTTCTTAATTTCTTTTTTTTTAAATGAGTTAAAAATGATTTTATTAATTTTTTTTTCTTACAATAAGTTAAAAAGAAGATTTTATTAATTTCTTTTTTTTAAAAAAAAAGTCAAAAGGAGGATTTTATTAATTAATAAAAATATATAGGATAAAATTAGGTGGCTACAAGGAGCAATGGAATGAACTATTAAGAAAACAAAAAATAAAAAAAAGTAAACAAGAAACAAGAAATAATTATTAAACACATTACTGTTTCTTGTTCCAAAAAAAGAAGAAACAAGAAATTTTACCAAACGACTACTTAGCAAGACAAGAATAGAGAAAAATCAACTTTTGCCTATCTCCTCTAACATGGTACCCCATGGAGGCCAAACCCACATATTAATATGTTTGTACTTGAAGAGACTTCCACATTGCTTTCTTAGTAACGTGGGAATGCCACTAGAATAAAATAATATTATTTTTATTTTTTCTTTCTAAACAAAACTTTAATTAACAAATATTGTAATTGCTTTATGGTTATAATATTATATTTTTATTGTTATGTTTTATGATTTGATAGAGAAAGAAATTGAATCCAAGAAAATCTTGGGAGAAAGTTAAAATAAAAAAACCAACCAACTAAAACTATAACGGTTAACGTATTAAAAACATTACATTATAACCATGGTTACAAATATTTTAAACCTTGTTATTATCATATTTTCAATGGTAACGTTAACTATAGTCATTTTCAACCGTTTCAAGTAACTCACACACAAAGAAAGTTTTTGCACCATGGTTTCATTTTTTTTCAAACATAAATATCGAAAAATGTACTGAAGGAAACAAATTTCGATCGTTGTTGTTGTGCCGTGAAAATCCATTGCCTTCAAAACAAAATTTGGTGCAGTGCTAAATTTAAGTATGCCGGAATTGTCCTATGAGCAACACAACTTCCAAGCTCAAGTGTACCCAAGCCAAAGAAATGGATGAAATAATAGGTAAATATGCTCAGACCACGTAAAGAGAAACAGAGAAGAGATTGATTTTCTTCTTTTATTTTTTCCAAATAATTGAGAGAAATTTAAAAGAAAGATGAGATCTGTAATTTTAAAATTAATTTTAAAATTTTGTACCATTGAATGAAATTAATTCTTAGAATTAATCACAATAAACGAGTTCTTGGAATTAATTTCAAACGGTTAAAAAAATTCTGTTTTTTTTTCCTTTTTTTTTTTCTCTTGCTATGTTAGTCATTCTCTCCATCCCTTGTGAATAACTGGTGTAGCAAACGAAACAAAGACATTTTATAAAACTTGTTTTCCAAGAAGAAAGTTAGCAGATCCAATTTAAACATCAATATCTTTGATTTCAATTTATGTGTATAGACTAGTGAAATGGAATAAGGTACGAATTTTGTCAGACAGAACGAGTTACATCTTGAACTTTCAATAACTACGATTGAAATTGTCACAAGGTGTGTTTTATAGGATGAAACTCACTATGACAATAATCAATCCACACCAATCTACTCATGCACAAACTGGAAACTCAAATATGTTTAGTTCTCTCCGAATTTCTCTTTTGAAAAATAAAAGATTTAGAAATATTTAGATAATCATTTACACAATTTAATTTATTGTGACAAATATATCTTATTTCTATCTTTATTGATTTTACTTCTCAATTTGAAATGAAAAATTCTCATAATTTTAGATCCTCAGTTAGCAATCTCAAAATAGAGATTCAAAATGTGATTTTTTTTTTTTGTTTTACAAACAAACCATTCGTTTATAATGTGTGTTACTCATTTCCAACAGAAAGTTGTAAATTTACCCTCTACTTTGTTAAATTTTCAATTTAATTCTAACAAACATTTGTAATTAGAATTGCAAATAGTTTAATATGACTTAAATTTTAATTTTGTCACATCATTCTATCTCATGTGGTGCACTTTGTTGAAGACTCGTATAATGAAACAAAAACGGAAGACTTTGAAAACCCTCATTTTGGAGGTCTTTCATTTTAAAGTCACCCAAGTTTTCTTTTCGGGTAGGAGATGTCTCTTTGAGTCGTGAGCCCTATTAATCCCATTGCCAACAAAAGTAAGATTCCTTCTCTGGAAAGTAAGTCACGGAAGGCAATAATACAATTGGCATTTTGTTTTCCTTTTTTCAAAACAAAGGAAATATCCCATGAAGAGAATTATTATTATTTATAAATGTCATGATTATGTGATCAGAAGAAAAATGAAACACCAGACCCAAATTCCATAAAGCAGCCTGATATAATTAAACAAAAGGGTAACGTTAAACAAATTGGACCCATTGCCTTTATCTAAAAACAAGATGGGTTTGATTCCAAATTTTGACTAAAGAAAAATGTAAATCGTTATATCAACAGTAAATTTGTAATTTTAAAAAAATAGGAAAACTAACTAGTAAGAAAAGAATAAAAAAAAAAAGTCACAAATTTAAATTTAAAATATGGAGTTATATGTTGTAAATTTAATAAATCCTCACAATACAAATCAAGGTCTCTTACTCTCACACTTTGAAAGAGATAAGAACTTGAATAATATTTCTTATTAAAAAATTGTTTTTCTTTCTTACTAGTAAGAATGTACATCAAAAGACATATATCAGATGTATAATGACGAATGTTTAATGAATAGTCAGATTACCTTCATCAATGTATCTAGTAATTAACTATTCCTTCTATCTTAGCTATTCATATGCAAATTGCAATTAAGTACCTAACTTAATTAGTTTGTGATCATTATGTGATGTAATATTTGCTATCTTTATGTTATCCAATTATAAGATTATTGGAATTCAAATGTTTTAATGTTAATTGTGATTTTTATTAAATATTAATTACTTATTAATTTCTATTTGATTGTCAAGTGATTTGTTATTTTATTAATTAATATATGATTACATATGTGATTGGTACATTATCTTATTGATATATTTTTATTTGATTGCTATGTAGTTGTCTAATTACTTTATAATTTTTATTTGACGTTTTGTGATTGCTATCTACTACACATCCATTTAAATACTTGATTCAATTCAAAAAAAAAAAAAAAAGAAAAAAAAAGAAAAAAAAAATCGAATTAAACGTACTCCATCCATTATCAATTTTGTTGATGAAAAATGTTAAAAAGACTTCACAAATAGAAATGAGACAAGTTTTTCTCGGTCCTTTCTAGTTGGGATCGACTCCAGCTTAGCATCTTTCTTGCACTTTCTTGTTAAAAATTTTGGTTACGAGAGAGACTAGGATGGTATTGATCTTTTCAAAATGTTACCTAACCTTATCTAATTTTCTCCAAATAATTCTCAATTCCATAATAATCAAACTTAGTACATCTACATTCCATTCCGGTTCCACAAATTAAAAGATTCTACATTTTCAAAACAAGTTTTTAACAACCTCAATGCACTTTCAGGCCAATTGTCTACAAGCATTGTAATTATGTTTTGAAGCCCACAGAAACAGATCTATTCAACTATGCTAAGACACAAGTTGCCAAGTTTCAAACCCGTGAATTGAACAGAACCGTATTATCTATCTTATGAAGAGAGGAGTCTAATATAATCCTTACATTGTTGTTAATTTGTTTAAGTTTTTCATCTCTTCACAAACTGCAATATGGAACGACATGTTTTGTATGTTAGATTAGTTGTAACACCCCAAACTATTATGTTAAATTTATTTATTTATTTATTTATTTATTTTGGTTGTTGTTATTTTTGGATGTTGGGTGTTATATGCAATCTGAAAATTTGAAATTTCATTATTAAACCTTCAAAGTTTGACTTTGGTGTGTTGGTGAATTTAAGTGTGTTAAT
>JBBPDI010015169.1:0-23455 GCA_037974545.1 Cucumis variabilis
AATTGTTAATTAACTTAACTAAAATGTGTCGATTATAAAACTAATATAACATATTTATTTGTTAGGCTTTTTAACAAAATGGATAACAGTTGGATGAAAACTAGAGATAAGTTTTTTGTTGAGTACAGAGAAGGAGTTTTTCAATTTTTAGAGGTTGTAAAACATCACACAAATAATGTGTACACTACAATTACTAAACTGTGCAATTTTTTTCGTGATTTGTGCGCCAGAACGATAACAATAAGTCATTTAGATAGATTGCAGTCAGATATTATAATTATATTGTGCAAATTGGAAAGAATATTTCCACCTGGTTTTTTCAGCGTCATGGTACACCTTGCAGTTCACTTATCATATGAGACGAAGGTTACTAGTCCGATTTCTTACAGTTGGATGTATCCCATTGTAAGAAGTCTACACACATTAAAATAATATGTTTGTAACAAAGCACGTCCTGAAGGGTCTATTGCAGAAGGATATCTTATAAACGAATCAAATAATTTCTGTTCCCGCTATCTGAAGGGGATTGAGACCCAATTCACTAGAGGTGATCGAAATGATGATGACATTGAAGAGGATGAGGTCATTGGTGAGTATGATGTATTCATTCAGAAAGTACGACCATTGGGAGCGTCACATTCATAAAGTACATAGCAAGAAGAGAAATGAATCTTTCATTGGTACATTTTCAGCAATGTAGATGAAATAGCTGAATACTAGAGGTACATATTTCTATACGTATTTTAGGGTTTTATACCTCTCGACACACAAATTGACAATTGTGTACTTTAGAAAACACCTTCTTTTGATACGTCGTCGGGGTGAAAGCGAGTCGTGCGATGATGAATAACAATATTTTTTTTACGTATACACACATTTAGTCATTTTTCTATCCATTAATTACGTTCTGATACTTACGTTTATTTGTTTAATGTTTTATTGAAAAATATCTGTAGATATGGAGTCTAACTTTCCGAGTAATGCACAAGACGAAGACTACTTCCTTAATCTTGATGCGTTGGATAACGCAGATGGTTCGTCGTCGGTAGGTGACACTTCAGGTTCGTAATAATCCATAAATTTAATTAATATAATTTCTCTCTCATCTGATTATGTTTTTAAGTTATGCTTGTGTATATAATCACAATGTTGGTAGATCCCTCTCATTCGGCTCCCACTGGGAGGAGAGTACGTTGACATTCTAGAAACATAAATGTCGAGCGATATGTATAGCAAAATGGAAGAATTCTCATTTCCATCCTCCTGGAAGGAAAGGCCTGTCTCGACACACGCCCCTCGTTTCAGTTGCACGATCAGTGTGCTGACAGGAGACACGTTTTCTATTCAGTCCCTGAAGTGGGCAGATGTACCATCAGACTGCATCGAGGTCGTCAAGAGTGGCCTAACGGTAAGTCTGTAAATTCATAAACATTTATGTATGTTTCTGTTTCCTTATAAAAGCTTTACTGACTTGAAATCTATTTCTTTTGTTGCAATTTTTTGTGTTTGATCTTAACGATCCATCACTTAATCGATTTGTTGAGCATCAAATGCTCACTGTGTGCACGAGCAAACCCACCCTCAAGATTGGTCAATCGAATGGAAGATTGGCACTTTCTATATGACCACTACATCACTCGACAATTTCATTTAATTATTTATATCCTTTATGTTGCAATATTTCATTTCTTTAAATGTATAACGTTTTCATCGTCTTTTTTGGAATGTAGGAGCAATTAAATATGGCGAAGGCTTTTAAGGCGCGACAACCTTACAACCATAGGAGCGGCACAAAGTCTTTTCTTCAGAGACAGGTAGAGCTCACTGAGTTGTACAGTCGTCCTGTAGATCATGTCGAGTTGTTCAAAGAAACGCATGCCAGTAGTAGTAGCGAGTTCATTTCACCTACTGCAGAGAACGCTTTCATAAATTTTAGAAAACTTTATATTTGATTTATTATACTTTTATTTATTCTATGTTGTTAAGTCTGATAATCTCTCAAACTTACATAAGCTTATGTTTTGTGCAGAATCAGATGGTGGATCTCTAGTCTCAGCTTGTCCCAGAGGGTTCTGAACCACTAACTGAGGACAAGATATGCGAGACTGTTTTGGGTAGACAACTAGGCTACTCAAAAGTTCTTGGTTGGGTCCCAAAACCCAAGTATAGGACTGTCGCTTCACCTTCTTTCTCCAGTATGTATGACTATTAGGCACACATAGCAGAGGTTAGCAAACTCATAGTGAGCCTTGATAACGCTAATCGAATGCTCCAAGAATAACGCCTGACGGAGGAGGAGTGAGATCGACAGATGGCGGAGCGACGACAAATGGCGGACCATGCACGATAAATGGAAGAGATGAAGAAGATGCTCGAGGAGATGAGTCGAACAAAGAGAGTCCCGTGATCTTGCATATCTGGGTACGCACTTTTTAATATTTAATCTATTTAACTTTCCATATGTGATATTCTAACAATACTTTCGTATTATTTGTAGGTCCGACGTTCGTTGCATTAGATTTTAGGTTTTTCAATATTAGATTTTAGGTTTTTTTTCTTTTCTTAATGTAATATTTTCAATTATGTAATTAATTTTCTATATCAAACATATTAATTAATGTATCGTTTGATTTCATAATGAATATTATTTTTATTTAAACCAGTTTACTCAATATTTTATTATATCGGGAACCAATGAATAAATAATAACAACAAAATTAAATTAATAAAAAAACCTTTTCTGACACAGACGGCCCCATGCGTCGTTGACCGCTTTCACGACGTCGGTGTTGTGGAAACCTTTTGCGACGCTGACGTTGCTGAAGATATTTCGACGTCAACGTCGTGGAAGGTTTTCGAGACGTATAGGGTCGTGCGCGGGGGAAACTTTGTATGACATGGTAGCAACCGACGTTATAGAAAGTATCCTCAATAGGCTTTCTGCGACGTGGCTACCGACGTCGTTTATGATGTTGCGATAAGTTATTGCGATGTGTGTTGGGCTTTTCAGCAAAGTTTTTGTGCGTCAGGAAAATGCAACTTTATTGTAGTGCATCTCCAAGTTCGATGGATGCTTGATGGTAAAACTCACCTCTCCAAAATGGTGGTGGTGCAACTTCATCTCTCCAAAAAGATGGTGGTGTAGTCTGTCTCTCCAAGATGGTGGTGGTGTAGCTCTGCCTCTCTAATATGGTAGTCTCCAAGATGGTAGTGGTACAGCTTGAATCTCTAAGATGGTGTGGCACAACTCTCGTCTCTCTAAGATGGAGGTGGTACACTCCACCTGTCTAAGACAGCTCTTACTCCGCTTATCCAAAAAGATGATGGTACAGTCTGCCTCTCCAAGATGTTGGTGGTGTAGCAACGCCCCTAAAAAATGATGGTAAGTAGCTTCCACCTCTCTAATATGTGGTCTCCTAGATGGTGGTGGTGCAACTCCACTTCTCCAAGATGATGGTGGTGTAGCTTCGCCTCTAATTTGGCAATCTCCAAGATGGTGGTGGTGCATGTAAGCTCTCATTTTTCTTTCCTTTATTTGTTATTTATTTTATTATCTTCTAAGTTGAGAAAAAGAAAATTGAAACTAATTCAGTTTCGAATAAGACTTGGAATTTTGAATATTGAAAGAAGGAAACTAAAGACAAAAAGGTAGTTTAATTTGAAGTAAGGGGGCAATATGGTCATTTTTATTTTATTAGTATTACTTAAAAAAAGAAGATATAGAAAGAAACTAGAGTCTTCTTCTTCACGTTTTGGCTCTCTCTCTCTACGGTTCTTTCACCAGTTCTTTCTCTCTTCCTCTCCTTCATGTCGATGCCACCACGAATCTTGACCATTGTTGCATCGCTAGATGACAACCAGTATACCATGCCACTTGCCCGTCATCATCAGTTGTGCAGCTACAATCGAGTTTACGTCTGATGAAGCTGTTGTAAGTTGCTCGAGTTACAAATCTGCCAAGCCAAGCGAGTTCATTCAAAGTCATTGTGCAGCTTCTCGTTTATAGCTTCTCGTGCTACACCAAGTCGTCGATAGCTTGTCGGATATGTTCATGTAGGTAGATTTGGTGCTTTCTGGTGAGTTAATGGGTTTTCTTTAAAAAAATTTATTACCTATTGAGTTTCAACTTGATTTTTACATTACCCATTATATTTCGTTGTTAAGTTTGAATTCTTGGAAAAATTTAGTCGTTGTCCAGTCTAATGATGACTCGAAATTGGGTGTTTTAGAACAAATTTGGTGAGAATCTTGGTTTTCTTGGATGTCTCTTGTATACCAAATAAGTGGTTAGTGCAAGAATTAATTTCTCACAATTTAAATGCTCAATTCGAGAAGAATTAATTTCTCACGATTTACATGCTCAATTCGAGTTCGAAAAGTTGTTATCATGATGTGTAGGCGAGTCATGACGATTTTGACAAGTTTGTGGTAAGTTTTGGGTACTTTAGTACATTTTTAAGAAATACCCATTTGGTGTAGGCATAGGTTTGTTGATGTCCATAATGTTTTAGGAGAGTTGGAGGACTTTGAATAGGTTTCCAACAAGGTTGGCTTGAGATTGGTTAGAACTTTTCCAAATTGAGAGGCGTTGTTAAGAAGTCGTGCTTTTCATGTCGATTTTGTAAGTTTTTGGTTTTAAGTAGAAACTTTAATACTTTTTGAGTTTTAGATAAACCAAACAAGCAACCAATGTATTTTAAATATTATAGAAGTTTTAAACTAAAATTTTTTGTCGTTCAAAAAGATTAGGATCAATTTTGTGAAGATTTGAATTTTGCTTACAAACATTTTTGAAGAAAAACTTGAAGAAAGTGGCAGACAAGGCAGAAACTTGGTGTTTACACACCATCTCTGATTTTTATTTCGGTTTGAGCTACACAAGAAGAACTAAAACTCAAGGTTGGATTTTTTTGAAATTTAACTCAATTTCAACAAGTTTCGTGAATAAAGCTTGAGCAAACTCTGAGGCTAAGTGAATGATTTTTTAAGCAGAAAACAGGTCACAGACTTTTCACGAAATTCTGAGAAGCCTCTGATTTTTTGAGTATTCTAGAGTGTATAGATAGAACTAAAAGCTCTATTTAATATGGTTCGAAAGATTATTCAATGTCTTATAACTTTCATGAATCTCTTATTAGCCAATTCTGACTGAAAATATGTTTAAATTTAGGAGGAAAGTAGGAGGTTGCAGAAAATGCAATTTTGGAGTACCTATTTTTTTGGGTGATTCTGGACAAATCCAGTGGGAATCTTATTTTAACTTCCTCAAATAAGTGGTAGAGGGTTCCAAAATGAAAAGTTTGATACAAAGTACATTGATTTTTATTAAGTATTGAAGAAGTTATGAGTAGTTGAAGTTAGCCTATTGAAGCTAGGAATTTCAAGAAAAATATGAACTATGATTTTATTAGTTAAGTGTAGAATCCATGAGCACCATAATTTGTGCATCATCTTAAGTTATTGTAGAAGAAAAGACTATTTAAGATTGTTTAATATAATTTTGGATAATTTCTTAAGTATTTGATTCGTTAGATTGATATTTAGAATGTTAATGGATTTAAATCTCCAAAATATGGATATTGGGTATAAGAGTGTATTGAAATGAAAAACCCAATGAGTTTGACTTAAGTTTGGACATCTATTTATAGGGATCCAATTTGAGATTTAAAGGTTTGGAAGTGGATTTTTAGTCTAGCCCAAGAAGATTCGATAATGTAAGGACTCTAGAAATGTAAAATAGCTTGAATGCTCATAATGAAGTGTTTTTAGAGATTGTTATGTCGTCTTGCTAAGTGAAGATAACTAAAATACCTTAATCTATGTTTTGGGCCAGATTAAAATGAGAAAAAGTGTATAATCCTCAGGGATCGAGTCATTGATAGTGAGTGGCTTATTTTCAAACTTTCTTTCTACATATATATGTTATTTTATGATATCATTTGGAAATTACCATGACTTAACCTTGTTATAACGAGGCTTTCATTATGTTTAAACAATATGTTTATGTATCGTGATTTTAAGAATGTTTATGGCTTGAATTTTATAAAATTGTGCTTCAAGTTCTGGATTATACTTGGTTTTAAAATATGATTAACCGATGTTTATAGTGAATGAGAAGGTGATTTCTCTAAGATTACGTGAATGTGTTTTCGTAGCGCCACCTATGGTTGTCAGGGACTTTCGAGGCTGAAAGAGATCGAGATCGGAGATTCGAGAACCTAAGCCTAGGTGAGGACATAAATGTAGAATGTGATTTTGGCTTCGTCCTAGTTTAACCCATGGTGGGTGGCTCTATGTGCACATAAGAGCGGATGTGAAGGTAGTTACTGTGGTAGGTGCTAAATATGCATGAGCTCCTTTTGACTATGTGTTTCCTTATGAATATGGATCACTTGTGAGCTATTTCGGGCCGTGTGTTTAGTATGCTATCATGGTTAGATTGGATGGAGGTTGTTACTGTGGTAGATGCTAAATATGTGTGAGCTCTATTTGGTCGTGTGTTTCCTTGTGGATATGGATCACGTGTGAGCTATTTCAAGCCATGTATTTAGTATTCTACCATGGTCGGATCGAATGAAGATTGTTATCGTGGCAGGTACTAAATATGCATGAGTTAGTTAGGGTCGCATGATTCTTTGATCATGTGCAAGTTATTCTTGGCCATATATTTAGACACCTTTCTATGGTTGGATTGAGTATAGGTTTGTTGGCTTAACTCGTGGTTTATAGTATGATGTAATGATGACATTTTAGTTATTGTTTCATTATCGATACATTTTTACACAGTTTTTGGTATGTCTTATGGGCTTTTAGTTTTAAAAACTTGCCACTCACTGAGTTTTAGCTCATGTTTTTCAATGTTTTCTTTCCCTTATGTAGCGGTCAAGGCCAAGCTTCTGTTGAGCATTCTCTCACCATTTGTAGTTTATCACTTTCATATGTAAATACTTAAGTTTTTTATTACTTCACAAAGTAGTTAGAAGTAGCGAGATTTATATATGGATACATGTTTTGAGAGATTTATTTGTGGACTGTAATTCTTTGGTAACTAAATATCTAATTTGGCTATAAACTTTGCTTGAGACTCTCTAGAATGGAATAGTTTGGATTGATGTGTGGCTCAACACACTTTAAGTGTTGTTGAATCTGAAGATTGTATACATATATGCCTATAGAAGTGAAAAAAATTTCTCCTTTCAGGTTTGGCTAACCCATATTTTAGGGGATGTGCTGTCGAAATTTTCGTAGAATTTTATATTACTTGTTTTATAGAAGTTTAAGTTGAATAATGCTGGTTTCAAAAAACGTTTTCATACCACGATATAAGGTAGGAGAGAAATCCTAGAATAAGGTGTGTAATATTGCAACTCTGTCTCTTGAAGATGGTGGTGGTGCAACTCTACCTCTCCAATATGGTGGTCTTCAAGATGGTAGTGATACAACTCACCTCTTTAAGATGGTGGTGGTGCAACTCCCACCTCTCTAAGATGGTGGTCATCAAGATGGTGATGGTACAACTTCGTCTCTCCAAGATGGTACTAGTGTAGCTCGCCTCTTCAAGATGGTGGTGGTGCAGCTTTGTCTCTCCAATATGGTTGTCTCCAAGATGGTGTAGCTCCACCTCTCCTAGGTAGTGGTGATGCAGCTCTACCTCTCCAAAGAGATGATAGTAAAGCTCCGACTTTGCCTCTTCAAAATGATGGTTGTGCTCATTCGTTCCCACTAAAAGTGTGATCACTGAAGTCAAGGTAGATGCCTAATTGTTCCTAGTAGAAGTGGGATTAATGACGATAGAGTAAAGGTACCGATCGTTTCTACTAGAAGTGGCACCGGTGAAGATAACGTAGATGTCTGATCGTTCCTAGTAGAAGTGGGATCGATGACAGTAGAGTAAAGGTGTCTGATCATTCCTACTAAAAGTTAGATCACTGAAGGCAAAGTAGATACTCGATCGTTCCTAGTAGAAGTGGGATCACTGACGGTAAAGTAAAGCTACTCGATCGTTTCTACAAGAAGTGGAATCATTGATGGAAAAGTAATGCCCGATTATTTTTAATGCAAATGGTTTGGCTGACGACAGAGTAAAGGTGTTGACTGTTCCTATTAGAAGTGGAATCGTGGATGTCAAAGTAAAGATGTTTGATCGTTCCTAGTAGAAGTGAAATCGTTAATGGCAAAAAAGGAAATCACCCTTGCAATAGATATTGAATGGAAAAAGACAAGAAAAAGACAAAAAGTTAAAAGAAAAAAAATAGCTAAAAAAAAGGGAAGAAAGTTAAAAAAACAGAGAGAGAAAAAGAAAAGACAAAAAAAAGATAAGATAAAGTTTATCAACGCAGAGAAGCATTCTGTTTTAAATTGATATATGTGATACAAGATACTTCAAATGGAAAGAGATACCAAAATATTATAAGGTATATCACATACCAAAGATTGTATGATCCAAGATACGGTATATTACATACAAAGATATATGTGTGTTTAAGATACGGTATATCGCACACAAAAGATACCTATGTAATATAATATACTTCAAATACAAAGACACCAAAACAAGACAGATTCCAAAAGTGCAAAGAGATTCCAAAAAAAGTTTATCAAGTTATCATATTATTGTTGTGAAATATGCAAATCAAAAGTTGGTGGTTCAATTGCAACATATAGTTGTTGCCTATCTTGGGAGATTTATTCTTTTTAGCCAATTTCAAATAATTAGCTTTTGGTGTGTATTTCAATTTCTTTTTGGTCACTCATGTTGCACTTTACACTTTTCATCATTGGCTAATCTTGATGCTTCACTATCGAGATGAAGGAAGAAGTGAAGTCTCAAGGTTAATTCCATTTTGAGTTTGGTCTTCGTCTTAAATATGGTGAGTCGTTGGAAAAGATGACATGAAACCCTAAACTTTTGGGAAAGGAAGAAAGAAAAATGTGAAATTATTAAAAGGGTAGTTTTATAATTTTGAAATTTTAAAATGTAGGCTACGCTTGAATTTTGTTATTTTTGTAAATGTAAAAGATTTGTGTTATAAGTCTAATTTATGAAACTACATTTGTCATATCCACAAGAGCCATATCTTTACCATTGTAATCATTTTTTGTAGTTAAATTTTCAATTTCTTCTTAATAATTCTTTATTCTTATTTGAATTGGAATAGTGATGAATAAGACGAGTTTAAAGAGAATTGGATTGGGTACGATCATCATTGACCACATACATATAGAGATATCCATGAGACAAGACAGAGACGGGATCATCCAATTCCCCATCTCCATAAATTTCTCCAAAGGGAACGGAACGGTAATACTGTTACCATAGGGAAGTATTTCCCACTTTATCTTTCTTATTACGTTTTTTATTTTTTATAAATAAAAAAAGTTATATACATACACATACATATCTATATATGTGTATATATATAGATGTATATGTATATAATATATATACACCCTATATATGTACATAATATATATACACACTATATATGTATATAATATAAGAAAATACTAAGTATTTACATCTTATAACAAGAAATTGGAGGACAATATTACTTTTATACTATTTATAAAATACTCATATCACATTTAAATATTCGCACAAGGAATCTTTTTGTTTTCTTTCTTCTTCTTTCAACTTCTTCTTTACTTTTATTCTGATCTTCTTTTTTTTCTATCATTTTCATCATCTTCTTCGTTTATCTTAATATTGTAGCAATATCTATCCATATCCATCACCAGTGGTAAGTATTTCCACAGTCAATGTTTCCACATCCATCAAGATCGATAATTTCTTAACCCATTATTCTTCTTCTTTTCCTTTTTATTATTTTTTTGTTCTTCTTACTTCATCTTGTTTATGTTTCTACATCCACCACCAACGTTAAATATACACAAAATTTCATTTTTAGATATTTTTTTCATTTTTATTTTCTAAGTTTTGATGAATTGATGTTCTGTTTTTCTTTAATTTTAAATCAAATTCAACAGTTCAATTGTAAGTGATAAAACTTGAAGTTAAAGTGTTTTTTGTGAATTATTTTCTGGAAATTGTTTATGTTTTCAAAATGTTCTTTTTTTTTTTTGGTGATTCATACATATAATTAGTTCATCCTTGACTTCAATTTCTTCATGTACTGATTTGCATATCATTTAATATTTTTTAATGTGAAGATGTACAGTTTAGGGTTGATCAATAAGTTATATATTGTGTGAAAATGTGATGATCAAAATTAGTTTGCTATATAGAAATATATCACTTTCTATCACTGATGGACAGTGATAGAACTCTATCACTTTCGATTAGTTGTTTATTGTATAAAAATGTAGTGAGTTCAAATTTTGATAGATGTATCATTGATATAGTTGTATTCATATCTTTTGAATTAGCTTCTTTGACAATGTTTTTTTCCCTTTCTTTACTTTTTTTTGTTTGTTTTTGCAGTAATTTGATATCATGATTAATATTCCCATAGTAGTTTTTTATGGTGGACAATAGACACATATAATTCTTATGATAATTATAGTTTTGCTAGAGTACCTGTTGTTGATATAATGAATTTTGGTGGTTTAGTTAGTTTAATCTTGAATAAAATTCAATTGGATGCTTGTATTGATTTATCGGTGTTATTGGACTTTGGTCACACAAATTTTCAAACTATGTTTCATTTAAAACAAGATAAGGATGTTCATTAGTTTCTGTCTTTGGTTAAAGATTCAAGTATTAGGCAACACCCTTTGGTTGCTCATGTTACGGATCATTATCACTCTTGTTGCTCATTATTGTATAGAAGCATCTTTCAGTGGTATTGGTGGCAATAGCGAAGCTAATGATAATCAGCAATGTTTAGCTTATTCTAGTTATTCTTCAAATGATGCCATTATATAACATTATGATTTTAATGACGATTAGAAAAAGGATGTATTTGTAAGTAAAGAAATTTTGTCAAAATGTTTTTATGTTCTAGCAGTAATTAAAAAGTTTCAATTTCGGACTACACGTTCAAATTCAAATTCACTTAAGTTGAAATGTTTGCAAGATGATTATCAATGGTATGTTCTTTCATCTCGATATAAGAAAAGTGATTTATGGATGCTTAGAAAGTATATTTTTTACCATGATTATTCTATAAATTCAACACAAAGTATTCATATGGCAGTTTCTTCATGTGTAATTGGGGATTGCTTGAAAGAGGATTTTAGGTTTAGGTCTACTGATCAATCTCTTCCAAGAGATATTATTCATAAGGCTCGTACTAAGCTTGGTGTAATTATTAGTTATTAAAAAGCTTGAAGAGCAAAAGAACACATATTAAAATCATTAAATGGTGATGTTGCTTAGTCTTGTTTAAAGAAAATGAATCCAGGTATTACCACAAATGAAGTGCTTTATATAAATTTTCTATCATTGTCACATAGCCATCTATCGTTGTCTATCAATCATCCATCACTGTTTATCAGTTGATGGCACATTTCTAAAATGCAAGCTTGGTGGTACTTTGTTAGTAGCCTCGACAGTAGATGGTAACAACAATATCTTTCCCCTTCCATTTGTTATTGTTGACTCAAAAAATGATGCATCCTGGAATTTTTTTTAAAAAAAATATACATACTTGTTTGGGGGATCATGATTATTTAATCATTATCTTCATAGGCATTTAAGCATTCCAAAGGGACTTTTAAGTGTATTTAAGGATATTGAGTACTATGTTTGCATGCAACATGTTTTTAAAAATTTGAAGAAATGTTTCAGGTATTCTTTGATTGATCGATTTTACTTTAGTTGTGCTTAAACCTATACTTTTGATGATTTTGAGTTCAACATGAAATATATGGAGTCTATTTATTTAAATGTACGAAATTATCTTAGTAATATTGGATTTGAGAGGTGGTCTCAAATATATTTGCAAAAGAAAAGGTACGACAAATAAAAGAAAGAACAAAACGAAAAAGAAAATTGAAGAAACAAATAAGCAAAACGATGATGGATGGACAGTTGATGCAATACTCCAAGTCGACAAGGTAATTTTAATTTGAGTGCTTACCATCTGATGTCCATTTTATTTTTATCTGATTGCATTTGATGAAAACTTTTGTAATTTAAGTTATTTCCAAGTTAGCAATTTTTTTCTTTTAATCTTCTTAATTTTTATATAATAGATTATTAAAAAACTTTAACGAAAAGGAAATAAAGAGAATATACCAATAAATTTATAATAATATACACAAATTGTTTTGAAACTTTTTCACTAGATAATGATTGTTTTGTGAACAAAATGAAGAAAGCAGAGAAGAAAGAGATTTGATAGCAAAGAAAAGAAAAAATAAATGAAAAAAAAGGGTAACAAAATTCTTTATTTTAATGAGATGTAAAATTAATACACTTGAACTAATAAACTTGTCTTATGTCCCTAAACAAAAAGAAGAAAAAGATAAAGAAGTTGAAGGAAAAGATCAGCAAAACACTGAAGGATGTACAATTGATCAAATATTCGAAATTGTCAAGGAGATTTTCAGTAATTAGTTCTGATTTAGATCTAATTGATTACCAACAGATGTCCATGTGATGTCCATTTGACCTCTCTTTTGAATTACTTTTTTTACATACTTAACCATTTTTTTTCTAATCTCCTTAATTATGTATATAATAGCTTGTTGGAAAAATTCAACCAAAAAGAAATCAAAAGATGATATAGTAGTAAAAAAAATTCATTACGTACCCAATAATATACACAAATTGATTGAAACATTTTCATTAATTAATGATTGTTTTGTATGTTTTGTAAATAGAATGAATAAAGCAGAGAAGAAAGAGAAACGATAACAAACAAAAGAAAGTAACAAAATTCTCTATTTTGATAAGGTGTAAAATTAATACACTTAGAACTAATAAATTTATTTTAAGCAATCAACGAAATCATAAATGACAAAAGAAAAATATGATGTTATGGTCAATGTAGAACACAAAAAGAGAAGAAGAAGAAAACCATACAAGAAATTACAAATGAAGGACAAACTGTGAAATCGAATGAAGAAGGAGACCAAAAATTCAAAAATTTGGGACTGCAGAAGAAGAATCTGAGAAAAAAATATAGAAATGGAGGAAAAATAAAAGTTTTGAAATTCCACTATGGAAACATGAGAAGAAGAAAGGAAAACAAATTTGATCTGCGAAAAGGTAGGGATAGTTTTAGAAATATTTAACAAAATTAAAAAAACATATTTTAAAAAATTGTCATATCTGCAATCATGAAAAAGTTGATGACACACATTTATTTTTTGAAAAAAATGTTGCCACCTATTGCAATTTTTCTATACATAATAGATACATATAAATATATATATACATAATAGATACATATATGTGAACATAATACCTAATGTACATAATATATTCATTATGTATGCATAATATATACATTTTTTTTCTTTCCGGTCGGGGAATGTATTACCTGTCCTCGGGCCTAAAATGTGAACGGAGAAAAAATAATCTCCACTTCCTCCCTTATTCCCCGTGTGTTCGATGATTTTTCATCTCCTTCTAGGCAAGTCCCTACGAGGCCTTGACCCCACGAGTTAAATGAACATCCCTACCTACATATATCCCTCGTGATCTAATCTCAAATTGTAACGCTCCAAAAATAGAGGCAATTTTAGGCGAGTCATGGACGCATGCATGAATGAGGCAGACGGTAGACGATAAAGCATGCATATAGGTAGTCTTTTCTCTAACTTTCTCGTGAAAAGGGCGAGTCAGACTCATCCTCCTTCCTTTAGATCCTCTTCTCCATGCATCATCATCACATAACCCCTCGACGATCTTCGTCTCCTTCCTTTAAATCTTTCTTCCATTCATTCTCTCAGCAATCTTCTTCTCCTTCAAATCTTTTTCTACCATTTATTCTCTCGACACTCTTCTTCTCTCATCCATTATTTTCATCTTTATTTATATTTTTGGGATTTCACTTTCTCCTCCCAATAAATTGAGAGTGTAAAATTTATTTGTATTAGTTGGATTCATTTTTTTAATTTATTTATATAAATTTTTACTATATTATTGTCTTATATTCTCAAATTTTGTGGTTGTTGGAAAAGATTTGGACGTTATTTAAAAAAATAACTAGTTAGTTTTCCTTTGTCAAAGCCTTCACTAGTCGTGCTTCGCGTTCATCGGTCAAGTTTCTCGAGTTCTTTGTTCATTCATTGATGCATCTCTCGTTGTTCGCTCGAGCCGAGTTTTCCAAATTGAGTCGATCCTTTTCCTCTCCCAACCGTTTGTGCCAATCGTCCAAGTTGGTTTCCTCTATTCCCTGAGCAGAGGGAGTCAATTGCTTCTCTTAGCCGAGCTACATAAGTTTCTGCTGTTTTTTTTAGCTATTTGGTGGTTTGTGGTGAGTATTTGATTAGTTTTGGAATTCCTATCAAATATAAACTTCTTTGGTCTAAGTAAATTAATTTTGGTTAAAGTTGGAGTATTTTCTTAAGTTGGATTATTGTTCTTAAAGGTCATTGGCAAAATTATTGAAGGATTATTTCATCAAAGTTTTTCTTATTTAAGGTTGATTTGGTTTCAACCTCACTTGGGTAAGTTTGGAAGCTTGAATAATTAATTGGATTATTTCAGCCGTCAAACCATTAATTTAAATCTTATGTATATTTAGGATTTATCTATTTGGAAAGCTGATTGTGACTGTTAGGAAGGATTTGTAGCTAATCTCGAGGTAAGAGATTCTACTACTAGACCTTCGAACTTAAAATTAAGAGCTTGCATGTATTTTTCATTATGCATTAATGTAGCTAAGATGCATAATGTGTCGATGTTGACGATTGATATGGACATGGATGACCAATATGTTATGATGCATGATATATTAATCACATTATAAGGGTTGTTTGATTGATATTCATGTCATGTTTATAATGTTTATGACAACATGTTATGGATGAGTGTTCTGTTAACTACGTCTATTAGGGTCGTACCCATATGGGTGTCCCTCGGGAGGCACCACCTTTTTTATGACTGTGTGAGTTTGATGGAACCACCAGTCTATCATGATATGTTTTATGAGTTGTCTAACGAAGTCCAATTCTCTTAGGCGTTCCTTCGAGTTCGTCGAAGATCAGTTTCTCTTAGGTATTTCTTCGGATTCATCGAAGACCAGATGTGTTCTTACGGATCACTAAATTACGTGTATTCTAGAGCATAATAGTTTTGGGATACTTCTTTATGAGAAATTAACAGACACCTAGCAGGACTAGTAGTGGATCTCTTATTAAGTATATGTTTATACTCACTCTTTCTATGTTTAATTTTTCAGGCAGAGATAAAGGTAGAGGAAAGTTGGCGAATGACAAGAAGTGTCTGTGACTTGCCATAGGGGAAATCTTATGTTGCTTTCGCATTCCATATTTTTAGCATTTGATTTTTAGTATTTTATTTAAATTTATCGAACTTATGAACTACTTTTATGTTATTTTTCTTTAAAAGTTAGATAGGACCTAAACTATGATTAAATTTTCTAGTATTTATTTCTATCTTTCCAAATTGTGAATTATAAACAAGTATTTGAAATTCTTTATTTAAGAACTTGGTTTTCTCTTTTTTATTTAAATGTAGTCAAATTATTATTTATTTTAGTAGTAATGACCTCAGCTTAGTATAAAGAGTTAGATCGTTACACAAATTATAATTTCTCAACCTGGTTGTAGAGCACCTCGCCACATCCAGCAACAACGTCCTTTACCTATGGTGCATTTTTCTATGATTACCAAGACAAGCTTCCATCTAGATTTGTTGTCCATCCCATCTCTTTCTCGTTGTTAGCTTTTCGCCAACAAGCTACGATTCCAGCCACCCAGCCCATTCTCGTAGCCGGTTCACACTCTTAGTTTCACTATTCTCACCTTCCATCTCTCTTTTACTTATACTTGGGTCTCTCCTCTGTATTGTTGATAACTTGTAGAAATACAAGTTATTATAACCTCTTTTATTATAATAACGAGGCCAAACCGCATAAGAAGAGGATCAAAACACATAACTTATGTTACAAAATCATAAGTATTCAGAAATATACTTTACATAAGCATTATGCCTTCTTTACACGATTTTCAGTGTCTAAACGCAGGTCTATGGACAAAAGAAGTTAGCAAATCGCAGAGCCTATCACAAGAATAGGTGAGAAGTTCAAATCACAACGTGAAAAGCGGTTTGCTAAACGACAAGATTGGTAGTTGGAGATGATGTGACATGTCACAAACAGCTTTCGACGTGCAACACTAAAAGGTTTAGAATAACAAAAATTTTCCACCAAAAATGCCTATAAAAGAACCTCATCTCTACTAAGAAGAGGAGGTCTTAATGGACCAAATAGCCTACAGTGGCTCATATGGGCCAAGACAGTCAGACATTTGAATAGACTAGCTAATCCTTAGAGAGTTACGGAAAGGAATAACCTTTTTCGCCGTCGGTAAAATTTTCCTTCTTTTTCTCTGGTCATAGTAAGTGAAAGCTTAGAATCTAGGTGGTGAAGGTTCCATTTTCCATTCCCCCTAACTTGTATTCATCTCCATTCTTCTATCTACCCATTTTTGTATTATTTATGTAATATTTATTCTATTCCTATTGTACAATGGCCAAAGGCCTACATTTTTTATATACTACATGTTCATACCTTTTCAATCCATCATTTCTTGACTTCTCACTTGTCAATGTGTTATTAGTAGTTTAAGTTAGTGATAAGTTCTTGATAAGAAGTCTAGCTTATAATTTTTATCACATTAGTCGAGCTATGTTCATTGTTATTGCTTGGCCAGCGTCAATCACTAACTACCCAAGAAGACAAGTAACAAGGATAAAGCTAATGCACGCAAGTAGGAGTTTGGCGAAAAACTCTACTCTAGTGAGATAACTTCTATCATTTATATCCCGAGAGACGAACAAGTGTGAACATTAGTCGCTGAGAGGTTATTGTCCTTAATTGCAGAGCTGTATACATTTTATAAGTGAATAAGCACATTTAATCATATGGATTCCGAGAGGTGACCATGTGTGACATTTAATGACTCTGAGAGGAGCACGTCTTAATTCTAAGTGAAGGAAAGAGACAAGCGCAACAAAAAAAAGAATCAAAATTCTACCCTAATTGCCCCTAATTAACATGGAACCTTAAACTAAACAATTTAGGGTTTAAGGAATATCACCTTTGAAGCTTTCTGAAATCTTCGATATCTCATTACCAATTCAAACCGAGACAACCACTAGTAGTCACCTATTTTATCATCTGGACAAAGAACCGGGTTGTGAAACCCGATTGAAGAAGAAACCGGGATAGAGATTTAAGAGAAATATCTAATTAGGAAGGGAGAGAAATTTCTTTCTTTTCTTTTTGTGTGAGAGAGGCGAAGGTAAAAAAAAATTAGTAAAGGATAATTTTTTGTTTTAAGGAACTTTTTCCAAAATTTCAAAAGCCTTTAAAACTAAAAACTAAAAAATAATTTATAAAGAACTAACCTTTAGTGGAATTATTCACCATTTCAATTTCTATTAGTGGGTTTGGTGTCATTACCACGAGCCTCTACATAGCCCATTAAGAGTTAGTGGAATTATCCAAAAAAATGTTGGATTTTTTCACTAATTTAGTCAAAAGGTAAAATAGTCATTTGATCATTAAAGTCAAAGCCAAACTGTGACTTTTCCAAGTCAAAAGTCAACAATTTAACATTTTACAATTTTAACCGTCCTGACTAAATCTGACCTCTCGAGCCTAAATCCGCATTCATTTTTTTTAAATTTAAATCACATTTGAATCTATAGCCAATCAAAGTTGGTCTTTTCAAAGTCTAAAGTCAACATTTTGACTTTTTACAACTTTGATTATTTCCATCATTTTCGAGCTTCCTAGTATGAATCTGTATTCATATTTATAGTATTTAAATCTTATTTAAATACAAAACTCTATTTTTAATATGAAAACCGACAGCTATATCACATATACTTGTCTGTTTCTCTCTCTTCTCCCAATTCGAACAGTTCAACTTATTCCATCACATTGTTCTAAATTTATTTCATAAGAGCTAGCAGGGGAACCTAATGGACCTATAGATCAAGGGCTCCAACAATTTAAGATTAACTGGCTAAACTCTTTTAGACCGAGTTAATCAACATTCGTTAACTAACGGGTCATTCCACTAAAGTCTCGCAGTTGCACTTCCCTCACTATAGATATATTTATGTCCATTTGATAGAACCGTGATCAGTAAGTTAATCCTTCACAGGTTGTTCGTAACCTTGGCTGGGTCAAAATATTGTTTTACCTCCAAGGCTACATCTTGCTCCTTAAGTCCCACTAATACACTATTGAATAATTGGTTTAAGGTTCAACCTATAAACTTAATCCCTCTCGGGCTAATGAGGGGGTGGGGCCCCTTGTTCAAGACTTGGATTCCGTGCTTAAGAGAACAACCTATCTACTAACCCTCAAATGGGTAGGAGTAAATTTCGTCTTGCACCCTATGTGGGTTATCCACCCGATCTTACCCCTAAAATGAGAGGCTTATTAGGTCAACGCTGATGAGCAGCCCTCACCTATGCAGATCTAAGGATAATCTCGTGTGAACAAGAGTTCATAGTTAGCTCAGGATTAAGATTAAGTTACCTAAGTCATAAATAATCGAGATAATAAGTTTTAAATAGTAAACAATATTATAATATAAAAGTGACTAATTCATGGTTCAGTCTTATGTAAACACTTTACATAGGATGCCCCACTTTACATAGGATGCCTCCACTTTCATGTCTCTACATGAACGATTCAGGATCACCTCGTTTGTACTTACTACAAAGCGAACCACATCCATGGTTTCTCTAAATAAGGCGCCCAACCATTATTTTTATACTATAGACTATTTAGGCTATATACTTGAACTTGATCCACGTTTGTGTCTACACATAAAGTTTAAGTTTACTAAAACATAGCCCCATGACTTAGTTTATTGGATTTAAGATTCTAATATTCAATTTCTCAATAACGACTTTATTGAACAAAATATGATTACCAACTACGAGTTTTAGGACAAAAATTCAACATAAAAGGTCATGAAAAAATTCATTGGGATAATGGATAGCCAAATCTAAACAATCGTGTACAAAAAATAGTCAAATCTAAACGATCATGTACCAAGAATCTTAAAAAAAATTGTTTATATCTTAGAAAGGTAGCATCATACCTTCAACAAAAATTGATGTGATGTAGTAGAAAGTCCGTCTTAATGAAGTTAAAAATCGTCATCTTTACGCACACGTAAAAACACTTAAGAACCCATATATATATATATTCCTGTAGATTAATATATATATATGTGTGTGTGTGTGTGTGTGTGTGTGTGTGTGTGTGTGTAATCCAAACCAAAATATTCCCTTTGAAAAAATATTTCAACAAACTATCCCTTTTTGTCAAACACATACGTTTTCTTTTTGTGATCAAACAGAGCTTGTGCTTGGTGGACAACTAACACATATTCAGTAAGAGCAGTACCAGATATCACGATGAATATACTAAGTCCATTTAGTCATTTCAAAAGCTAAGTGCGAAGCTAAAAGTAACAATGACAATTTTGTGCACCTTTCACAAAAACAACACAAAAATCATCATAGAAGCAACAAAAATTGGATCATTAAAACAACCACAAAAGAAATAGCAGCACCAGCAACACCCATAGACATCCAAAGACTCCCCTTTGAGCAGAAAAAGAATCAAGAAGCAAAAGGACCAGCTTCACTGGAAGAAGGCAGAAGGGTCTTCAAAAAGCGAAGAAGACTGTCTATCTCAACACGATGATTCATAAGTAAAGTAATAGACATGCCAAGAGCATAAGATACCGCTGTAAGACAATTTATAATCCTTAAGACTACAGTTGTAGACAAAGTAATCTCAATGGAAGAAACACCAGCAGCCTCAGAGTCAAAGGCAAGAGCAGATCATGAAGAACAAACAATATGCTCAATATTAGGTACATGAGCTCCCTAAAATAATATGTAGCTTAACGATAAGGTTCGAGGATGTGGCCCTGGCACATTAGCAGTGTCAAGAATGTTAGGCTGCAGATGAAGTAAAAGACTGGAGAAGAAACGAGGCAAAGCAATTGGTATTTTTACACCAAATGTGCCAACATGCCACAATAATTGAGAGTATATGAACAAGCCCGCATCAACTGAGGATCCAAGGCCAATACGATATAGAAAAATGACCAAAGCAGCAGACACACTAGAAGCATGGGATGAAGGGAACCAATTTGCATTCCGTATCTCATGCAGAATGACATACTTAACACTCTGAGCAGCAAGAATACCATTAACTGGCCAAATTGTGAGAGTCCCACCAGTTAAGGCAGAAACCAATTTTCATTTGATGGAGTTGAATAGGTTGTACTGATACGAGCAATAACACCAAGAAACGAATTTATCACCAAAGTAGAAATAACTAAATGAGACCCATATATGTGAATTGTCAGGTAGTCAGAACTCTTAGGACCATTAAACTCAGAAAGAAGATTCACAATAAACTCCCGAATAAGCTTAGGGTAGAATGACTTGACATTCATAATCGTCCGAGTCAAACCAGAGAGTTCAATAAGAGTCATAATACTACTACAAGGTTGGTGCTTACCAGAGACATTTACCTCGTCTGCTAAACGACGTTGAACAACATATTTCCATCTTGATGGTAACACCACGAGGACCCTTAGAGTGTGACTGAGATGGCTTGGCATACGTCTCAAGAGTAGGAGGAGAACTAGGGTCATGATTAGCAGAGGATCATGAGATGTGCTCACATAGAAGACAAAAGACCGACAGATGGAAGAGCATTAGGAGTTGTCTAAGTATCATGGTTTATAGGAGAGGCTGAAAGTCCCTAACTTGGAAAACAATGATTATCAACAAAGCTGCTTGTAGAAGTAGACGAAGGAGTCACCAGACGAGTAGGACCCTTTTCCTTTGACAACGAATTTCCCGATGTCCCTCTGTCACACTTCAGGAAAAGGTGACGTATTAAAGTGACAAAGGTCACCTTTCTTCGACGACGTTGGGAAAAGGTTAAATATTTATTTTAAAATGTGGCATTTTCTCGACGTGCGTTCTAAAAAGTTGAGACAAGTCCATAGTATTTATTCCCCTTCAACATAGAACATAATGAAAAAAAAATAGAAAAGAAAATCGATCGAGACAAAGGGAGAGGAGGAGAGTATTGCCGTTGTTTTTGTCGTTCGTCTTTGTCGCACCCGGAGTGTTGCCGTCCGTCTTCGTCACCGCCAAGGTTGTTATTTTTTTTTGAGAAATTAGAAAATTGTATTTGATGTAGATTGTTATTTTGTATTGAATTTTGTTAAATTTAAATGTATATAAATTTGTATGATATAATGTATGTATATGTATGTTTTAAGTAATATGAAAAAGGGAAATTGCATAAGGTAGTATTTTGAGAATATGATATAGCAAATATAGCACATTATTTTAGAATTTTGCAAATATGGCAAAATTTTCACTTATAAAAATACTCTCCATCTTAAATTTTTTATTATTCCTAAACTACCCTTCAATAACTTATTTCTCTTCCTCGTTTTAATGCCCTACTCATTATTTGTTTATTGTCCCACTTTTTAAGGCCCTAATTATTTGTTTATTCTTATACTAGAAAAATTATTTTTTTTTCTCTTAATCTTGATTTTAGAATATCAATCATACAATAATTGCAATATAAAATATAATGGTTGTTGATTGGAGTAATTTAACTTCATTTGTGATTTTTTTTACTTTCTTCGATGTGTATTTTGAGTTGAATCTGATTTCAAATGATTTTTTTTACATTGAATATGTTTTGGTTTTACTTTGTCTGAGTTCTGTATATTAGTGTTGTGATATACTTATATTGTATGTATTAGTTGGTTAATATACTTACTACATGATTTTCGTTTTCTCAAATTTTATGCAGTTCATTAGAGTATTATTCAGTATATGAATGATGTAACTCAGTGAATCATTATCAAATATATCAACAATATATTGTTAAAGCATATCAGTAAAGTGAATCATTATCAAGTATATGAATCAGGTTTAAAAGTGTATAAGGAGGACTTTAAACATATCAAGTGCATTTAATCAATCAATTGCAGAAGTGAAGAATATTAAATGTATATGCAGTGCATCAGGTGTATCAAACATATCATGTACATCAAATGTATCAAATTTGTTGAGTGTACCAATGAAGCACAACAAGTTTATTAGCGGTGTATCAAACTTATAAGTGAAGTCTTTAAGTGTATCAAACTATGAAGGCCTAAGGAGTATCAAGTGTATCATGAAGAATCAAGTGTAACGAGGAGTATTATAATGTGTATCAAGATGTTTTAGGTGTGTCTCAAAAGGTATCAAGTGTATCAAAGAGTATCAAGTGCATCAAGTGTATCAATCAAATGTATTGGGTGTATCAAGAAGATCAAGTGTATCAAGTGGTATTAGGTGTATCAAACGTGTATAAAGTGTGTTAAACGTATATTAGTAACGAGGACACTTGTGATATTTTACCTCTTGATTAATGAGCTATGCTTTGTTTTTTCCATTTTTGCAAATATTAAAGTGTGTGTGCTATGGACTTAATTATTTTAACTTATTTTGCCAATTTTGCAAGTGCCCCTATGAAAAATGTATGTATGTTTTAAGTAATATGAAAAATGTATGTATACGTATGTATAATGAAAAATGTATGTATGTATATTTGAAATTTAGAAATTATATACAAAATTAAAAATTTATGTATGTATGTATGTATATATATTTTTTATTGTAATTAGAAAAATATATAAATTTTAAAAAAAATGTATGATTTTGGAAAATGTATGTATGTATATTTGTTTATTGAATTTACAAAAATATGTATGGATTCAAACTTTGAATATGATAAGCAATGTAAATGATATAAATATTTAACAATTTCAGGTTTGAATTTTAGAGTTTAATAAATGTATATGATATAATGTTCAATATTTAGAGTTTAGATTAAATTTGAATTGGTTATATTGAATTATGGTTTTGGGTTTATTGAATTTGAGATTGGGGAGTGTTTATCGAATTCGATATTGAATATGAATTTCACTTTCAAATTGGGGTACGCACTTATCAATATTTAATTTGTTTAATTTTACATATGTGATATTTTAACTCTACTTTTATGTCATTTGTAGGGGTGTTCGCGGTTCGATTTGGTTCAGTTTGAAGCTAAAACCGCACCGAACCAAAAAATGAAAAAAAAATCTAATTTGAAACCAAACCGAACCGGTCAATTGTGTCAAACTGAATAAAAACCGAACCGCTTATGCATGAATAAAAACGAATCAAAACCGAACCGCTTATGCATATAAATATTAATTCTACAAAGTTTCAAACATATATTAAATTAATTCCTAT
>JBBPDI010015338.1:0-23431 GCA_037974545.1 Cucumis variabilis
CATAACAACTAAGAATCATAACCTAACATACGTATATATTAAACATATATATAATCATAACCTAACATATACATATACTTTCATACACATAAACACATATACAATTTCCATTATCATAAACACATATATAATTTAATACACATAAACACATAAACATATATATATACATACACATAAACATATATACATACATACATACACATAAACATATATATATATATATATATATATATATACATATAATTTCATACACAAACACATACATACACATAAACATATTCATACATACACATAAACATATATATACATACACCTAAACATATATATATATACATACACATAAACACATATACATAAACATATATATATACATAACATTAAACATATATATTAACATATACATACACATAACACACAAATGTGAAAAAAATCCAAAAAAATGACCTCAAGACGACGGGCGACAACGTCGACGACGATAACGGACAAACGGTGACAACGGACGGACAACAACGACTTTCTCCCTCTCTCCCTCGATCGATTTCTCCCTCTCTCTCAATTTTTCTTTAACCCGTGAGATCTTCGAATGGAAAATGGGTTGAAATAGGCAAAACTTTTTGCAATGTCATAGAAAGAGGGTATCCGAGATGCTACGTTGCGAAAAGTGGGCATAACGAATTTATTTCTATTCCACTTTCTGCAATGTCTGGCAGACGCACATCGCAAAAAGTTTGCACAAAACCAAACGTTTCAACTTTTCACAACGTGCATGGTGTCACGTCGCGAAATCTCTTCCTAATCGACGACGTGGCGCTATCCACATCGTGGATTCCGTGCAAACGTAATAAATACGTTTCACATTTTGTGGTGCCACGTTGCAGATTTATGGGATTCTGCAACGTGGTGCCATCCACGTCGTAGATTTGTAGGATTCTGCAACGTGGTGCCATCCACGTAGCAAAAAGTTAAAACGTTTGATTTTCGTGCAAACTTTTCGTGAACATGGAAACTTCTCAGCGTCGCAGAAAGTGTAGTCTACGAATTTAAATTTCTACTTTTCACAACGTGGCTGCAGCCACATCGCAGAATCCTACAAATCTGCAATGTGTGGCCTCACCACGTTGCAGAAAGTTAATATAATATGTTATAAATTAAACATTCTGCAACGTCGAGGAGCAGTGCATCGCAGAACGTCCTGTACAGCGACGTCGCACTCCCAACATCGTTAAAGGTTGCTTTACACCGATGCACGTTTAAGCGATGTCATTTTGTGTGTCGCGATAAGTCCTATTTCTTGTAGTGATCCATAGCTGAAATTTCTTCCTTTGGAAGTTCGAGAAAAAAAGGTGTTACCAGAATAAGGTGCTTAACCTTATTCATATACTATAGAACTCGAACTTGATCCACATTTATGTCTCTAAAAAAGTTCAAGTGTGACACCCCCTCCTGGACCACCTATTATTGACCTAAGAGACGACGTGAGGTCAACCGATACCATCTCTTACCTCTTGATGATACCTTCTGACCCTATTCCTTTAAACTTTTGAAATGCAACGGAAACATAAATCTCATTCTATTATTAAAGAAATGCAAGTGCAACCTAACTCATTACAATTTTTATTAAGACATAATGTTACTTATAAAAATTTGACATATCTAAATTTCTATACAATTTTCTATGCAACCTTTATCCTTCTCGAAATTACTTAACTATAATAACTTGTAATTTCTTCTAAGAGACTGGTCGACATGGCAACAATAGGCTTAGGTCAGAGCAACATGATCTTTACCTAGAAAGTGAGAACTTTTTGAAAGAATGAGTTTAAAATGCCCGCGAGTGATACTTTCAAAACATAATTTCCAAATAGTTATGCTCAATGCTTTTTACTTCAAACGTAGGAGTCATTGGAACATAGCACTGTAAAACGTTTAGAAACTTTTCATAAGATTCTTCAAACATCCATAACATTAAAGAATATTATTCCAGTCTTCTACTATACATTAGTAATATAGGTAAGATATTTCTGAATCATTTTTGATAAGACAATCCTAATCCCCAATCCAAAGATCCAAGCTATTAACGTAGCAATAACATTTGATTAATCAAGAGAAAGTTAGGATTAGATTACCTCTTATATCAAAGATCTAGAAGAAAGATTTGGAAATTTTGTTCTGAATTGAGTCACTCAACAATCAAACTTGATCAAGGTTAGGTTGAATGGCTCTCATGCATTCTATCACAAGAATTGCAAATTAAGGAAAAAACTCTTAAAATGAGATTACAAATTGCATTCATCAAAAGTCTTGTTTTTACAAATGGAAGGATAAATACATTATATAACCTTGTAGAGATTCTATCCTAATTAATGAAACTATCAAAAGTCAAAATAAAATATTAATTAAATTTTCTATCTTCCAACAACTGATTTCTAACCACCATCTTTAATTCTAAGCTATTAATAGTAGTTACCACAACTTGTCAAATTAAAACAAATGGAAATACAATAAAAATGTGATATTAACTGATCATGAGGTCTTCAAAGTGTTGAGTTCAAGGAAACTGAATGTGTATTCCATTGTTCGCTTCAACCGAGAAAAATTGGCATTCAATACCCTAAATGGTTCTTCGTCTCTTATATTAACATGTAGCATAAGGAATTAAGGATGAACCGACCCTATCCATTCTTGTACATGAAGAATGAATGATTGGTTAATTTTTGTTGCCTTTGATCTGTATGAAACATCATGATTTTTATCATTAGTCCTCCCAAAATGAGATCGCTTCTCGACCTCTATTTTGGGTAAATGTGTAAGGGACCATGCAAGGAATGTAGACGAAAATCTTAGGACTTGGAATCCCTAAGCAAGAAAGTCATAGGTCAGAGACAAAACAAAGAAACAGTCAAAGAACCACTTTTGACAAAAAAATAAAAATAAAAACTAAGTCCAAAGCTTCGTCAATCGCCTTTTTCGAAGATCGACTGATGTGAATCATGATGTTTCACTCGTTTTGGCATTACCAATTACAAGATCTAGAGCATCAAAGATTCAGCAACCATTCATTCTTCATGTGTAAGAATGGATAGTGTTGTGGGGTAAGTTGGAAAGTGTTGTAGGGTAAGTTGGGGACGAAGTTGTTGTTTTCAACTATGTGTCATCCTCAAACTGATGGGAAAACCGAAGTGGTTAATAGAACCTCAGGTTCTTTACTTTGGGAAATAATTTCAAAGAACGTTAAGTCTTGGGAGGATTCTTTACCATTTGTTGAATTTGCATATAATAGAGCGATTTATAGTACAACTCATTATTCTCCTTTTGAAGTTGTTTATGGGTTTAACCTACTTACACCTCTTGATTTGCTGCTTATTCCTTCTAATGTGTTTGTAAGTGATACAGCTACAAACAAGGTAGAGCTGATCAAGACATTGCACAAGGAAGTGAAAGAGAGGATTGAAAAAAAAAACTTCAAAGTAGCTTCAAGAGTCAACAAAGGAAGAAGAGAACTGATTTTTAAACCGAAAGATTGGGTTTGAGTGCATTTTCGCATGGAGCGATTTCTGTCTCAAAGGAAAATAGAGTTGCATCTAAGAGGGGATGGACCTTTCGAAGTTCTTGAAAAAGTTAACAACAACGCATACAAAATTGACCTTCTAGGAGAATATTCAGTAAGTTCTACTTTCAATATTGCTGACTTGAGTCTTTTTGATGTAGTGATGAATTTCTTGATTTGAGGACGATTCCTTATGAAGAGAGGGAAAATGATGTGAATCATGGTGTTCCACTTGTTCCAGAAGGACCAATTACAAGATCAACAAAGATTCAACAATCATTCATTCTTCATGTACAAGAATGGATAGGGTCGATTTATCGTAAATTTCATATGCCACATACTAATACAAGAGACGAAGGACCATTTGGAGATTTGAAGGTCAATGTTTTTTTTTTTGAAAAGGTAATAATATTATTATACAACAACAAGATGGACCTCACAGCCTGATGCCAAGGCACAAGAGCAGATAACGCTCACATAGACATGAAGAAATAAAAAAAAACCAAAATAAATAATGAACACCAACCAAAGCAACAAAATTAAGAACAATAAACAACTCTAAAAGGAAAAATAACAACACAAAACAAAAATAAACCAAACAGAAGGAATAACAACCCCACAACCTGGGGACAAAGAAAGAAAAGAAGGACGAAAGAAACCAACTAAATAAGATCATGAGCATTCTCACACCAAGAAGCAACACGAGCACGAATACAAGAACAAATGAGCATAAACAGAACCATAGTCTTACGAGCCCGACCTCCATGGAGACGATGATTACACTCCTTCCAAATAAAGTAAATCGTAGCACACTAGAGAATACACCACAACTTTTTTCTCACACCCTTTCCAATACCCTAATGACAAATCTAAGACAACTTAACCCCCTAATACCCAATCCTATGAGATGATGACATAGTCCACTGTTAATGTAACTACGGACTATGGGGTAAACATTAAGCTTTCTTGTTTTAATTTGCCAAATTAATGTAACTACGGTTAACAGATTAGAATTAAAGATGGTGGTTGGAAATTAGTTGTTGGAAGATAGAAAACATAGTTAATGTTTTATTGTGACTTTTGGTATTTTCATTAATTATGATAGAATCTCTACACGACTATATAATGCTTTTATTCTTCCATTTGTAATAATAAGACTTTTGATGAATGCAATTTAAAATATCATTTTGAGAGTTTTTCCCTCAATTTGCAATTCTTGTGATATAATGCATGCGAGCCATTTAATCTAACCATAATCATGTTTTCTTGTGGAGTGACTCAATTTAGAATAAGATTTCCAAATATTGTTTGTAGATCTTTGATCAAAGAAGTAATCTAATCTTAACTTTCTCTTGGTTGATTTAAATTAGTATAAGGAGGTGTTAGTTTTTTATTTCAAAGGTTCTAGCTACATTAATAACTTGGATCTTTGGATTGAGGATTAGGATTGCCTTATCATTTGGTATCAGAGCATATGTTGCATCTTTGTGGCATACTCTAGGATTGATTCTATCTTTCTTTCTTGGAAACTTTTAATTCTAGTTTTTAGTTTCATCTCTTATCATTTCTTGTCTTTTCATCAATCGTTCTTCATATCTTTATCTTACTTCAATCTTATTACGTTTTACATATTGAAAAAAATAAAAAAAGAAAAAAGAGAAAAGAGGAAAAACAAAAAAAAAAAAAGTTGAGAAAAAAATATTGTTCTTGCTTATTCATAAAAATTGTGTGATTAATCTTGAGTTTGTAATCAAATTTTGCATAATTGAATTATTACATTAACTCTTTCCATGTTGCTTCCATTTTCTAAGTCAATTGAATGATCGTTTGAATGTCTTTTCACCTTCCTATCATTAAATGTCAAAGACTTTCACATTTGTGACTTTCAAAGTTCCTTCTTATCTTCCATTTTTTTCTTCTTGCCAAATGATCAAATTTCACTTTGTGTCCTTCGACAAGATTTTAGATCAATCTCTTATCTTTAAAGTCAAATTCATTGCTTAAAATCTTTCTATTTACACTTCTATTAGTAAATCAATTTATATGTTCTGTTTCATCTCAAAATTGTGTTTTTCCTTATTTGTTTGAACCTTTTATCTTTTTTTGTTCTTTTTGTGGTTGCCTTCATAATTATCTTCTATTTCAAGGATTGCATAGACTTACCTTTGTACCATTACCTTTCCTAATAACCTACCTTTTGTGTGGAAACACGAGCAACCAATGAGTTGAGTGTGTGACTTTCCTAATAACCTACCTTTTGTGTGGAAACATGAGCGTTTCCAAGTGAACAAACAGTGAATTGAGTGTGTGAGATCGGAATGTTCTATCAGAATTTTGTTATGCAAAATAAACAAAAGCAAAGATTTCAACCAAATTCGACGTTGAATTTTGTGACGGAGTTTTCCGGTGATTTGAATTCGTTTCATTGAAATCGAACTCGTCGGATGTTATTTATCTCTGGGCAATCTTTGGCTTTATTGGAAAATTTCGGCAAGCTTTGGCGTTTTGTGATAAAAGTGTAGATCCGTAAGTGTGTCTTCTTCTTCAATTTAGCGAAAGTAGTCACTTAGGTGATTTGTATTCGTTATCATTGAATTTGACCTTGCCGGTGACTCTAAGGTGATTTGCGTCGCTCCTTGACGTTTGTTGATTTGAAGCTCCGTGCATAGTTCCGATTTGTTTCTGGGTTTCAATAATGAATCCAATATAATCTCTTTGGGTTTCCAGTGTGATGTCGTTGCCAGAAAAAGGAGTCAAGATGTCGGAGATGCTTCAAAGGCAAGGAAACGACCGCTGGCCGGTTTGCAGAAAATCCACGAGGTGGCGGTGAGAGAGAGAAGAATGGTTGAGGTGAAGACCTAATTTTGGTTCGCTCGGCTATTTTGAATCGATCGGCTCCTAAAATTCGGCCACCTAGCTTGAGTGTGTGTGAATGTGGCCCAGTGATAAGTGGAAAGAATGTTGGGCCTAAAGGTAGTGGGGCATTTGGGGGAGGAGAATAAAATTGAAAATGTTGGGCCGTGTGGGGTGAAAGCTGTTGTTAGGCCCTCTGAGGTGATTAATTCTGGCCTTGCTGATGTAAATGGAGGACATACGGCTGGGAATAAAATTTCTTTTGGTTAAGTGGAAAATGTGGAAGTTGAGAGTGAGCCAAAACACCAGAAGACAGTGGCTACTAATGGTTCAACCATGGGTAATTCACTTCCTTATACCCCTTCTACAACCATTGGAGATACAATTGTTGTTCCTCTCGAGAAGGTTATTGCCCAAGGAGTTAGGGTGTGGGAAAATTCTATAGTTGGGTAACTAATTGATGCAAAAGTGCATTATACCGTTATGTATCGGCTTATTGAAAAAATAAGGGGTAAAATTGAAATGCCCACGATAACCATTTTTTAGAATGATCTCATATGTTTCCAATTCATACGCCCAAAATCTATTGAGTGGATCCTATCCCATGGATTGTGGCATCTTGGTGACAAACCAATGCTTTTCCGTAAATGGACTCAAGGTATTATTCCTGAATCTTTTGTTTTCTATTATGTTCCTGTGTGGATCAAACTTGGTAGAATTCCTATGGAGTTATAGATAGAATCAGGTTTGGTTGTTGTTGCTAGTGCTGTAGGAAAGCCTCTGTCTTTAGATTTAACCACTAAGGAAAGATAAAGACTTTCATATGCGCGAGTATGTGCTGAATTAAATGTGGACTCACCTATGCCTTCTGAAATTACTGTTAACCTTAGGGGAGTGAATTTCATTATGACTGTGAATTATGAGTGGAAGCCTAAAAAATGTAATTTGTGCTGGGATTTTGAGTATTCTGGCAGTAAGTGTCTTAGGATTGTAAAGAATAAGATACATTGAGAGGAGGATGTGAGCAAGGTGGTTCCTAACAAAGAGGACGATCTGACTACTGTGGCTTGTGGAGATGTAGTGTTAGAGTCATTTAAACAATTGGAGGAAGGTGAGATTAACAGTTCCCCAAATAGACCTATTATTTATGGTGAAAAGGAGGTGAATAAACATGATGAATTTACTCTTGTCACTCGTAAGAATAAGGAGTTTGATAAGAATCACGATGTTCCATACGTACCAATTACATGACCAAAGGCATCAAAGATTAACCAATAATTCATTCTTCATGTACAAGAATGGATATAGTCGGTTCATCCTCAATTTCATGTGCCACATACTTTTTTTTTAAAAGGTAATATTATTATACAACAACAAGAAGGACCTCACAGCCTGAGGCCAAGGCACAAGAGTGAAGAACGCTCACACACACAAAAAAAAAAAATCAAAGAACCAAAAGAAAGAACAACAACAAAAGCAACAAAGTCAAGAACAACAACAAAAACAACAAAATTAAGAACAACAAAAATACAAAAAGGGAAAAACAACCCCACAAAATAGAGAAAGGAACCAAATAGAAGGAATAACAATCCCACAGCCTAGGGACAAGCAAAAAGAGGAATGACAAAAAAAAAAAAAAACAAGCTAAATAAGATCTTGAGCATTCTCACACCAAGAAGCAACACAAGCACAAGCACAAACACTATCTGAAGGGAGTCCGCTCCTATGCACGACCCAAAGCCCTGCATGGAACTCACGACATGAACTCTTAGGGATGTTAGAGCTAAAAATACGTTACTTTTCTCTCGCTGAAGTGTCCTATGATGTTTTTTAAAGGGTGAGAAGAATAGAATCATATTTAGGCTAACTTAAACATATCCTAAGTTTAGTTGAAACATCCAGCATAACCATTATACTAGATTTTAACCTACGATGTCTAGGTGATAGGCCAATTTTCATTACCTCACATCCCTCACGCATGCTTATAAAACTAGGTTAACTAGGTTCAAGAACTAATTATGATCTTCAGGTAGCAGGTGTTTCGTGAATCGTCAACTTAAGAACCTTCAACCTTAGTAATCTTATCTGACTTGTTGACAAGCTTGAATTAGGTGAGAACCTCTTGTAATCAGTTTTACAAGATATCGACCTAAAAAATTTGGTTGATATGTTTAACCTAGGTGAGCATGCAAGTTGACTTTGTTATAGATTTTAAAAGTCTACTTGATTTTATAACACTTATAATACATTAGACTAACCTATAACATTCAAGCATTATATAAAGAAATTAATTAATTCAGTGGAGGTGAGGGATGGTAGGCGTTGTAGAGTGTGGCTGGATTCGTGGTTACAAGGTGGTCCTATCCTTCAACAGGTTGGTGAGAGAGTGCTTTGTGATGCGGCGAGTAGGCGGGAGGCTAGGCTTTCTGAGTTTATTGATTTGGAAGGGGAATGAAGATGATCGAGGGTGTCTTTGGATTTGATTAATTTATGGGATAGGGTTCAAGTTGTAAGTCTGTGTCCTAGTGTTGGTGATAGGTGGGTTTGGATTCCTGATCGTCATGGTAGTTTTTCGATTGCTAGTGCGTGGGATACTATTCGTCCTCGTAGATGAATCATGGGTGGGGTCTATGCGTTCAACTGGGTCTGAAGGCCATTTTTCGGGCTTGTCCTATTATTTTCTTCAATTTTCAGAATATCTCTCTTCTGGTTGATGCAAATACAATCTAGAATCAACTCAAATGACTCTAATAAACATACAGACTCTTCAACATACAAATAAGGTAACAAAACCAAGGCCAATTGCAATAATTAGAAGAAAACTAAGCTTAATTTATTGCCAAAACCACAAATCCAATTTAGTTCAACCGCAATTTATCAAATAAATTGCCCACTATATGCAAACGAGTAAATTTAAGCATGCTTTGATTCCACATGAAGGAAGGCATACAAACGAAGCAAAAAAAATGATTGATACTTACTCTAGATGCATCTAAACAAATTTAGAGATTAACATGCATAAATTAAACTACCCTAATTATAACAAAAAAGTATAAAAAATTAGGGTCAATCGAAAACGTACCTTTAAAGCTTCCCGATTCTTCGATATCTTCTCATGAACTTAAACTGAGACCACCACTATAGTTGACCCGCTAACGTTTTACCCCCGAGATTATATCTTGCTCTTTAAGTACCATTGATCCACTATTAAACAATTGGTTTAAGGTCCAACCTATAAACTGAATCCCTCTCAGGCCAATGAGAGAGTAGAGCCCCTTATTCAAGTCTTGGATTCAGTCCTTAAGGCATGTTTGAGCCTTGGGGTGGAGCAGGTTATTATAACTCACTCTTTGTTTGGGGCTCATATTAGAGTAACCCTAATATTAGGGTTTCCATAATCCTATAAAAATGTGTTCACACCATGTAATCTTTCTCCTTTCTTCTTCCTCTTTCTCGTTTCTCTCATCTTCCTTTCTTTGTTCTTTCTTTTTTCCTTTTTTTTTCAGTTTTAAATTTGTTCTTCTTCCTCTATTTCTTTTTTTTTCTTTAGTTTCAAACTCGTTCTTCTTCCTCTTCCTCTTCTTTTGTTTTTTTAGTTTTAAATTCATTCTTCTTTCTCTTTCTGTTTCTTTTTTCTTTCTTCTTTTTAATTTTAAATTCATTCTTCTTCCTCTATGTTTTTTTTTCAGTTTTAAATCATTCTTCTTCCTCTTATTCTTCCTCTCTCTATTCTTTCTTTCTTTTTTTTTTTTTTAAGTTTTAAATTTATTAATTGAAAATTCTAAAAATCAAACAAAATCAAAACCGGAAAAGGAGGAAGAAGATAAAGAATTAAATAGGTTCTCTTTGTGTGTTGTAATGAAATTGAGAGAAAAAGTAATAGAAAAACGCTTCACATATAAAAACATGTTCACTTACAAAAATTTAATAAAAAATTGAAAAAGTCTTTATGTCATCACTCTTTTTTTCTTCTTTTTGTCTTTTTCATTTAAATTAATCTATAATAAAGGAGTTTTTTCTTTTCTTTTCTTTTTTTGCAAAAGAAATAAATTATACATATTGTTTTAATATACATTTCTTTTAATTCGACTTCAACAAGTGCAATAGAATATAATTTAAAAATGATCAATTAAAGGCAATTGCAAACTGACGGAAAGAAAAACGTGCAAAAGAAGTCGAATTACTATGAAGCCGAGAGAGGATAAAGCTTATGCAAATCATATTCCGTAGGGTGGATGACATAGAGGGATTCTTGTCGTGTCAAACATAACTTAAATTGGAGTATTGCAATCCTTTCTTGGAAGATAATGTTTGACCAATTGCCAATTTTATTATTTTCTACTCTTATTTTGTGAACTTGTTGTTTGGGTTTGTATTGTCCTAAGGTTTAATTACAAATGTTATGGAACTTTATATATTTATATTTCACTAAGCACATATTGAAGAAATTAACTGGTTATGTTGTTTTCTTATCTTTTAAAATTCATCCACGATTTGTAGGGATGTATCTATAACATAATTTCAAGCACGGTCACCTAAATAAATGAGAAAATTAGTTTATGGAGATTATAGGTTAAATTTATTAAATGAACAACATAATTAACAAGATTGAATAAATAACTTTGAAAAAATGTGTACTGCAAAAAAAAAAACATAGTGAAATCCTTTACAAAAAAAAAAGAATTGTGAAAAAGAAAACATTTTTGATATAACTCCGATTATAATAATATGCACCCCAAACACATATTATAATAATCTGCACTCCAAACACAGATTTTAATAACCCATACTATAATAATATGCATCTCAAACACAAACTATAATAACTCACAATCTATTATAACCCACAAATTATAATAACCTACTCCACGCCCCAAACGCCCCCCAAGTGAACAACCTATCTACTAACCCTAAAACGAGTAGGAGCGAATTTTATTTTGCACCCTATGTCCCTAGCCATGCACTCGATCTTACCCTTGAAAAAAAATATAATTTAAACTACAAGTTACGAGTTTTAGGACATAAAATCAAACAAAATTCATTTTCGATCATCATTGACACCTGTCAAACGTTTGCCATGGTTTGAATGTGTAGACCATCTTTTCGATCATTTTGGTTGGCACCTTAGTCCTCTCGAAACGAGATTGCTTCTCGACCTATATTTTGGATAAATGTGTAAGAGACCATGTCAGGAATGTAGACGGAAGTCCTAGGACTTGGAATCCCTAAGCTAGAAAGTCTTAGAACTGAGATAAAACAAAGAAACAGTTGAAGGACAACTTTTGACCAAAAAATAAAAACTGAGTCCAAAGCTATGTCAATCGCCTTTTTCTGGGACCGACACAATAAGTTCTCAAACTTTTCAAATTTTTTTTTGAAAAGGTAATATTATTATACAACAACAAAGAGAACCTCACAGCTTAAGGCCAAAGCACAAGAGCGGATAACACTCACACAGACATGCAGAAAGCAAAAAAATCAAAAGAAAGAACATCAACCAAATCGACAAAAATAAGAACAATAACAACATAAAAAGGTAAAACAACTCCACAAAACAAAGAAAGAAACCAAACAGAAGGAATAACAACCCCACATTCCGGGGATAAGCAAAGAAAGGAAAGATAAAAAGAAAACCAACTAAATAAGACTATGGGCATTCTCACCTCCAAGAAGCAACACGAGCGTGGATACAAGAACAGATGAGCTAAAACAGAACCATAGGCTCACGAGCCTAACCTCCATGAAGATGATGATTATGCTCCTTCTAGATAAAGTAAATCGTATCACGCCAGAGAACACGCCACAACTTCTTTCTCACACCCTTCCCAATACCCTGGTGACAAATCCAAGACAACTCAACCCCCCAATACCTAATCCTATGAAATGATGCCATAACCTGAACGATCCTGGACTAAATTACACACCTAAAAGGACACGAAATGAACAAATGATCACGAGACTCATAACTCCCCCCACAAAGAATGCAAGACAAAGGAACTGATCTTACCCACTGACTTAACCTATCCTCAGTACCTAATCTGTCTCTGATGGCCAACCAAGCGCAAAAGGAATGGTTGGGAACATTCCCCCACCCCACAGTATACACGACCAAGGAACCCTAATGCTACAAGGAAGAATAGTATCCCACACACTAGCAATCGAAAATCCATCATGGCTGTTAGGAATTCAAACCCATCTATCCTCAACACTAGGACACAGACTAACACTCTGGACCCTATCCCAAATATCAATCAAATCCATAGACACCCTCAACCACCTCCATTTCCCATCCAGACCAAAGAACTCAACCAACCTAGCATCCCTCCGACTCACCACATCATAAATCACCCTCTCACCAAATCGTTGAAGGATAGAACCGCCCTGCAACCATGGATCCAACCACACTCTGGAACGCCTACCATCCCCCACCTCCATCCTAATATGTTCTTTAAGATTATCCCGATTACGCAAGATAGCCCTAAGACACCAAGATCGACCAACACCAGAAATGACCGTCCACAGGGATCTTCCCTTAAGAACATAAGCCTCTACCCAAGCAATCCATAGAGAACCAAAATTTGTCAGCAACAACTAAAGAATCTTCAACATACTAGCAATATTCCAAGAAAGCGCATCATAGATAGTAATCCCATCGTCCTCAAACGGAAGACATACATCAGCCCACATCACCTTAACACCTCCTCTACTATCCTCCTTACCTCTCCAAAGGAAAGACTTAAGGATTTTATTGATCTCATAATGTACACTCACATGCTGCACAAACACATTAACCCAGTTAACCTGAAAACTATGGAGCACTGAACGAACAAGCTGAAGCCTACCAGCAAAAGATAATACTCTAGCATACCAAGAACGAATCTGCCAAGTAATCTGATAAATAAGAGGAGCGCAATCAGTAGGCCTTAACCTCCTAGAAAGTAAAGGAAGAAAGATAAGGAACATGGAGATTACCAAGGACAAAGCCTTGGCAGCTAAACGAGAAGCACCCTCATTATTAACTCCCATAACAAAGGTAGAACTTTTCTCTAGATTTGCAAATAACTCTAAGAGCTCACCAAACTTCTGAAGAGCCTCGTTAACAAATGTAAGAGAGGAATCATCCATAACATAAAATATCATAAGATCGTTCGTAAAGGTTAGATGAGTTAAGTTAACCTTCTCACAATTCAGGTCAAATTGGAAACTCTGAGGAGGTCGATTCAACATACAAGAGAGAACCTCTATAACCACCACAAAAAGGAAAAGCGATAAAGGATTACCCTGCCGAAAACCTTTCCTCCCATGAAAACCCCCTCCAAAGAGCCATTAATCATAATGGAGAACATCGGGGAGGTAACACAAGCTCTCAGCTAACTCATAAACCTCAAGGAGGTGCCAATAGCCATTAACAATCCAAAAAGAAAATTCCAGTTAATAGAATCATATGCTTTTTGAAGATCAACTTTCATAGTATACCGAGGTTTACCAGAGTTAGTATGATAACCCCTATCCATCTCCTGACAAAGAAGAATATTATTAATAATACTCCTTCCTGGAATAAAAGCAGACTGATTACCACTGATAAATGAAGGAAGCCATTCACGAAGTCTATCAACCAAAATCTTTGAAATACATTTGTAAATAACATTACAACAAGAAATAAGCCTGAAATCTTTCATATGTTCAGCCCCACAGTGTTTAGGAATAAGAGTAATGGCGGTATTATTCACTCGATGTGGAAGATAATAGGTCTCAAAGAAATGCAGAACGGCATCACAGAAATCCTCCCTAACCACATTTCAGGCACTTTTGAAGAAACCAACAGAAAACCATCAGGACCAAGAGCCTTACCACTATCCATAGAAAATAAGACTTTCTTTACCTCCTCTCGTCCAATAGGAGTATGTAAATCCTGACAATAGTCCTTAGACCACCTAAATTAAATAATATCATCAATCCAAGGATACAACAATCTATAGCCAATATTCTAAGAGCCCAAACTGTTACGAAAATAATTAACAGCCACTTCAGCCACCCCTTCATGAGTAGTCAGTCGAGAACTATTTGAATCAATCACAGATTGCATAAAATTACTGCTCAATCGAGAATGCAAACAAAGATGAAAAAGGCAGTATTCTGATTGCCTAACTTCAACCATCAAATCCTGGACTTCTGACCCATAGAGGCTTCCTCTAGTTTAACAGCTTTCCAAAAAGCCTCAGTGGCAAAACTTGCTTAATGACTCAGAACATCCATGGATTCTTTAGCAATACGAACCTCCACTCTAAGGCCTCAAATGTGCTTATCAAAATATCTTTGGAGGGCAAGCTTGAGATTATGTAAATTTCTCGTGAAACTCATAATCGGAGAAACCCCTGCATGTTGAACCCAAACCGATGAGACAACCTCCATAAAAGAAACTTCCTCAACCCAGTGGTTAAAGAAAAGAAAAGAAACCACCCACTTTCTCTGTTGATTGCTGGGATAGATTAGAATAGGTGAGTGATGAGAAATGTCCCAGGGTAGGACATTAACTCTCATATTTGGCCAAGCAATAAGACCTTCATCATTAACTAGAATACGATCGAGCCTTCTCATCAAACCAGACCCATGGACCTTACTAGACCAGGTGAACCAGTTGCCCTGAATCAAGTGTTCAGCTAGGTTAGCCTTACGAATAGCCATATCAGACTCCTCCATATCACCAGTAACAAGAGACCTACCAAAAGCTTCAGAATGAAGCCTAATGGCATTAAAGTCACCCATGACAACACCTAGCCCCCTCCATCTATAAGAGATCTCACCCATATGACGCCACTACAAACGTCTCTCAATATTATTATTAGAGGCATAAACACACAGTACCTTTACACAATCCCCAGAGAGCATATCAGTTAGCGACCTAGAGATAAACTGATCTTCCACCTCGCGACGAGTGAAAACAAAGCGACTCTGCTTCCATATTATCATATCCAACCAATTCCACTGCTACTGTAGTTACTAGTGAAATCCCACACATCTCCAAAGCTATTGTAGATAGAACCAAAGTTTTCCTTCCGTACTCTAGTTTCCAGAAGACAACAGAAACCCGCAGAAGGCACACACAAAAAATCAAGCACCGGTCTACACTTTACAGGGCTATTTAGACCCCTTACATTCTAAGAACACCAACTAATCATGAGAAGTATCAGGAGCCTTTGATCCCATAAGATTACCATCTGAGGGCATGTCCCTAAGAACCATAGCGATGTCAACCACTTGTAAGGAGGGAGGGGAGCCTTCCACTATAGATAAGGCCCACTTGTCTCCCTCCCCTAACTCCATAAGGCTGCCAAAAGAGTTAGGCATAGTCACATCCACATTCTTACCCCTATCTCGAATAGAAACCAACTCTCTTTTTTTCGTAGTGATAAGAGTAAAATCATCCCGATTAGCCACTCCTTTTTCCTTTGTAGGCCTAATGGGTGAGCTATTAATCTCACCTTCCTCTAATTGTTTAAAGGACTCAAACACCACATCTCCACACGCCACATTAGTTAAGATCCTCCTCTTTATTAGGAACCACTTTTCTTACTTTCTCCTCCTGATGTACCTTATTCTCCACAATCCTAGGGCACTTACTACCGAATGCCCAAAGGCACGACTCAAATTATATTTTCTAGGCTTCCAGTCATAATTTACCATCACAATGAAATCCACTCCCCTAAGATTAACTTTAATTGCAACACAAACTTGCACAAATGAGAGTCTTCTTCTTTCCTTAGTAGCTAGAACTAAAGATAGAGATTTACCTATAACACTAGCAACAACAGTCAAACCGGTATTTGTCTATAACTCCATAGGAATCCTACCAAGTTTCATCCATTAGGAACAAAATTGAAAACAAAGGATTCAGGGACAATACCTAGAGTCCATTTACGGAGGAGCATAGGTTTGCCCCCAAGGTGCCATGGTTAACGGGATAAGATCCACTCAACAGATTTTGGACGTCTGAATTGAAAGCAAATGAGTTTGTTCTCAAGAATTGTTATCATAGGTATTTCAATTTTACCCCATATTTTCTCAATAAGCCGATAGATAACGACATAAGGCATTTTTGCATTAATCAGTTGTCTAACTAAGGAATTTTCCCATACCCAAACTCCTTGGTTAATAACCTCTTTGGGAGGAACTACAACAATTTTATCACCAACGGTTATAGGAGTATAAGGAAGTGGGTTACCACTAGAAGAACCAAAGAGGGAGGCCCATGAAGACTTTGATCCATTAGCATCTGTTTGTTTACAAGAACCATTACTAGGCACAAAAGCTTGACCATTTTTCATCAAATTAGAGCCTTTGGCCAAATTTCCATTTGAAGTGCCTAGACCACCATTTTTCGTGGCTTTTAGCCCATCCAAACTCTTTTCACATTCAGGCCCATCAGCTAAAATTGGCCCATCCAACATCACTTGCTTATTACTCAATTGGACCACATCTCCATCTCCAATCCCAAACTGTGACCCCTCTGGCCCTTTTTCTTTCTTTTGGTGTGTTGGCCCATCATTCAAATACATCCTATTTGACTCACGGGTCTGTGGTTTAGCACCTAATGGACGGTTCAATCGAACCCATTCAACCCCTATAATTCTTCATTATCTGTTTGAAGAAGAAAGTAGGTCACCTTGCACCACCACCACTTTTCGATTAACAACTACGTTGTGTGCATGTTTGAGACTAGACAACATGCGTTGCTTTACCATTGAGATATAATCAAATAATAATAATAAGAATTTCATATTTGAATTCAAAAACCAAAAGTTACTATATAATTATTCACGGAGGACATCTTTCCCAGTTACCAACACATCATCGGAAGAAGGACCAAAACAAATATTACGGTTAAGATCTAATTTTTTATGGCCTTGAGTGATTTTGATGAATGAACAATCTTAAAATACTTCAATTTTGATCGAAAATGCATCAGAGAAGAGTAGAGAATCAACCAAAAGCCACACGTGAAGAGACACCGATTAAGACCCTTTAATACAAAAACACTGTTGAACGTAATTCTTTTACACTGATTTCAGATCCAAGTCTTCACCAGCCAAACGATGAACAAATTCTGGAGAAGTCTTTGGGGATTAGAACCACTACAATTTTATCAAAAACCACTTGGAATTACACTGATTGCAGTGTAGCACATACAAGTTCTTCACCGACGAAGAAAAGCAAAACGTGAGAAAATTTTGGAAGACGCGTGTGTACCTAGCTCACACGCCCGAGTATTTCAAATTACACTTACATGCACCCTATTTCTAAAAACCAGTGACCCAAACTTTTCAATTCATGTTGCAAGGAATGCATTTTCGATCGTCTTTGACCTTCGTCAAATGTTAGCCACTGTTTGAATGCGTCGACCATCTTTTCGATCGTTTTTGTTGGCATCTTAGTCCTTCCAAAACAAGATTGCTTCTTGACCTTTATTTAAGGTAAATGTGTAAGGCACCATGCAAGAAATGTAGACAGAAATCCTACGACTTGGAATCCCTCAGCCAGAAAGTCTTATGGTCGAGACAAAACAAAGAAACAGTCAAAGAACCACTTTTGACCAAAAAATAAACAATGAGTCCAAAGCTTCGTCGATCGCCTTTTTTTTGGGACCAGGAATGTAGACGGAAGTTCTAGGACTTGGAGGTCCTATGCCAGAAAGTCTTCAAAATTGAGTCCAAAGCTTTGTCGATCGCCTTTTTATAGGACCAACACAATAAGTTCTCAAACTTTTCCATTTTCTTTGAAGGGAATGCATTTTTATCGTCTTTGACACCCGTCAAACGGTCACCACTATTTAGAAGCGTCGACCATCTTTTTTATCATTTTTGTTGGCACTTTAGTAGTTCAGAAATGAGATGGCTTCTTAACATCTATTTTGGGTATATGTGTAAGGGACCATCCCAGGAATGTAGATAGAAGTTTTAGGACTTGGAATCCTTACGCCAAAAAGTATTAGGATTGACACAAAACAAAGAAACCATCGAAGGACCACTTTTGACCAAAAAATAAAAACTGAGTCCAAAGCTTCACCAATCCCCTTTTTTTAGGACAGACACAAGAAGTTATCAAACTTTTACCATTTTCTTCGTAGGAAATGCATTTTCAATCGTTGTCGACACCCGTCAAATGTTCGCCACTGTTTGAATGCATTGACCATCTTTTCGATTATTTTGGTTGGCACATTGGTCCTCTCCAAATGAGATCTCTTCTCGACCTCTATTTTGAGTAAATGTGTAAGGGACCACGAGAGGAATGTAGACAAAAGTTCTCAGACTTGGAATCTGATATGGATCAAGAAATCATAATTGAATCAAATGAAGAAGTTGAAGAGTTATTTTGGCAACCCAAAAGTCATAATATTAAATGTTTAAGAAATTATGTATTTATGTGCTTTTTATTTATTATTGTAGTTGAAAGGGAATGGAATTAAATGTTATGACTTTTCATTTCATATTTTAATTAATATAAATAGTGTTGTAATTTCCACATTTCAAAAAGAAGATTTTGGGATGAATGGAATCTGAAAATTCTAGAATGTAGAATTTTGGTCTTGTGTGTTCTTGTGATAGAATGCACTAATATTTGTAGCATTCAAGTGAGGATTGATCTATCTTACTTGTGGAGTGCTTCAAAGATCGAGGGTTGATGGAAGTTTCAAAACTTTGTTTGATTCTTGATTTCTTAGATCATTTAAGCAATTTGTATCTAGCGTTTCTTAGTGGTTGAAATCAAGTCGATTTTGGAGTTGTTGGGGTCGTGTTCTTTGAGTCTTGTTGTTTAACATGGTTCTTAGATCATATTCCTAGGGGTTTCTTATCAGAATCCCTAAGCCAAAAAGTCTTAGTATCGAGACAAAATAAAGATACCGTTGAAGGACCACTTTTGACAAAAAATAAAAGCTGAGTCCAATGCTTCGTCGATCGCATTTTACTGGGACCGACACAAGTAGATCTCAAACTTAGCCCATTTTCTTTGCAGCGAATGCATTTTTGATCATATTTGACAACCGTCAAACATTCACCATCGTTTGGAAGGATCCACCATCTTTTTGATCATTTTGGTTGGCAACTTAGTTCTCCCTAAACGAGATCGCTCGACCTTGATTTTGGGTTAATGTATAAGGGACCATGCCAAAAATGTAGATAGAAATTCTAGGACTTGGAATCCTTAAGCCAGAAAGTCTTAGGATTCAGACAAAACAAAGAGACCGTCGAAGGACCACTTGTGTCCAAAAATTTAAAATAGAGTCCAAAGCTTTGTCGATCACCTTTTTCTGAGACCGCACAATGATCTCTCAAACTTTGCCATTTTCTTTGCAGGGAATGCATTTTCGATCATTTTTGTCACTCGTCAAACGTTCGCCATTATTTGGAAGCGTCGACCTTCTTTTCAATCGTTTTTGTTTGCATCGTAGTCCTCTCGAAACGAGATCATTTCTTGACCTCTATTTTGGGTAAAGGTGTCTAGGACTATGCCAGGAATGTAGATGGAAGTCCTAGGACTTGGAATCCTTAAGCCAAAAAGTCTTAGGACCGTGACAAAATAAAGAAATCGTCGAAGGATCACTTTTGACCAAAAAAATAAAAAACTAAGTCCAAAGCTTTGTCAATCGCCTTTTTCTTGGACCGACACAAGAAATTCTCAAACTTTGCCCATTTTATTTGCAAGGAATGTATTTTCTATGGATTTTTAGACTTGCCAAACATTCGCCACTGTTTGGAAGCTTTGCCATCTTTTGAATTGTTTTGGTTGACACCTTAGCCTTCTTAAAACAAGATCGCTTCTTAACCTATATTTTAATTAAACATGTAAGGAAATATTCCAAAAATGTAGACGGAAGTCCTTGCACTTGGAATTCTCAAGCCATAAAGTCGTAGAACCGAGACAAAACAATGGAACCATCGAAGAACCTCTTTTGATCAAAAAATAAAAACTGATTAAAATCTTCGTCAATGGCATTTTTGTTGGACCGACACAAGAAGTTCTCAAACTTTGCCCATTTTATTTGCAGCGAATGCATTTTTTATCTTCTTTGATATCCGTCAAACGTTTGCCACTGTTTGGATGCATTGACCATCTTTTCGATTGTTTTGGTTGGCACCTTAGTCCTCCCAAAACAAGATTGCTTCTCGACCTATATGATATGAATCGAGAAATAAAAATTGAATCAAATGAAGAAGTTGAAAAGATGCAATGTTTGGAAGTTGAAGACTTATTTCGACAACTTAACCATCATAAAATTAAATGTTTATTAAAAAAATTATGTATTTCTTTAATGTTATGTGGTTTCATTTATTTTTGTAGTTGAAAAGGTACAAAATTAAATGGTGTTACCTTTCATTTAATTTTTTAATTAGTATAAATAGGGTTGTATTAGCCACATTTAAAATAAGGAGAATTTGGATGAATGAAATCTGAAAGTTCTAGAATGTAGAATTTTGTTCTCTTGTGTTCTTTTGATAGAATGCATGAATATTTGGAGCATTCACGTGAGGATTGATCTATCTTGCTTGTGGACTGCTTTGAAGATTGATGGTTGATGGGATTTTCTAACTTGTATATAGAATATATTAGGGGTTAAAATCAAATTTGTTTTAGGGCTGCTGGTGTTGTGTTGTTTGAGTCTTGTTGTTTAACTTGGTTCTTACATCCAATGTCTAAAGGTTTCTTATCATTTGGTATCAGAGCTTTGGCTCTAGATCGGGTATATCTTTCCATTATAGCAATATGTTCTCCTCTTATTTTCTTGATTTCTATTTTTTCTAGTTATATCGTCACATTTTGTCCACTATATGCAATCTAAAAAAAAGGTCACTTCCATTTTACAATTTGGTCATCTTCAATGCTTAGAAGTTGAAGCAACTGAAAAATTTGAAGAGATGCTGCAATGCTTAGAAGTTGAAAAGTTCTTTCATTTAATTTTTTGAAAAGGTAATATTATTATACAACAACAAGAAGGACCTCACAGCCCGAAGGGAGGGCACAAGAGCGAACAACGCTCACAAACACATAAACAAAGTATATATAAAAAAAGAACAATAACAAACGCAATAAAATTAAGAACAAGAAAAACACAAAAAGGCAAAACAACCCCACAAAATAGCGCAAGGAAACAAACACAAAGATAAACAACCTCACAGCCCGTTGACAAGCAGACAAAGAAAATAACAAAAAGAAAACAAGCTAAATAAAGATCGTGAGCATCTTCACACCAAGAAACAACACGAGCATGAATACAAGATCGAATAAGCTAAAACAGAGCTATGGGCTAACGAGCTTGACCACCATAGAGACGATGATTACGCTCCTTCCAAATAAAGTAAATCATAGCACACTAGAGAACACGCCACAACTTCCCTCTCATTCCCTTCCAAATACCTTGATAACAAACCAAGACAACTCAACACCCCAATACCCAATCCTGTGGGAGGAAGCCATAACTTGAAGGACCCAAGAACAAATATCATATCCAAAAGGACACGAAAAAAACAAATGATCACGAGATTCGCAACCCCCTACAAGGAATATACGACAACAAAATCGAACTATCCCACCTACTTAACCTATATCTAGTACCCAATCTTTATCTAATGGCTAACCAAGTGCAAAAGGAATGCTTCTGAGCATTCCCCCACCCCACAATAAACTTGTCCAACAGACCCAACCACTATGAGGACGAAAGGTATCCCACGCACTAGCAATAAAAAAACCACCCAGACGACTTGGAACATAAACCCACCTATCCCCAACACTAGGACATGGACTAAAAGCTTGAACCCTATCCCATAAATCAATCAACTCCATAGACACTCGCGACCACCTCAACTCCCTATCAAGACCAATAAACTCAAAAAACGTAGCCTCCTACCGACTCGCTACATTATAAAGAACCCTCTCACCAACCTACTGAAGGATAGGACCACCCTGCAACCATGGATCCAACCACACTCTGCACCGCCTACCATTCCTCATCTCCATCCAAACATGCTCTTTCAGACTATCCCTCTTACGCAAGATAAGCTGAAGACACTAGGGCCGACCAACCCAAGAATCAACCGTCTACAATGACCTCCTCTTAAGAACATAAGCCTCCACCTAATCAACCCACATAAAAACCGAAGTTGCCAGCAGCTACCAAAGAATCTTTATAGTACTCGTAATATTCCCAAGAAGGCCCATCACAGATAACAAGACTACCTTTCTCAAAAGGAAGACACACCTCAGCCCATGCCACCTTAACACCCCCTTCTACCCTCCTCCTTACCCCTCCAAAGATAAGACCTCAAGATTTTATCAACCTCATGATGCACACTCATAGGCAACACAAACAAACTTGCTTAGTAAACTAGAAGGCTACGAAGCACAGAATGAACCAATTGTAATTTACTAGAAAACGATAAAACTCTAGCATACCAAGAACGAATTTAGCAAGTAATACGCTAAATAAGAGGAGCACAATCAGTAGGTCGTAACCTACTAGAAAGTAAAAGAAGCCTAAGATAACGAACATGAAGATGCCCAAGAACAAAACCCAAACTAGCAGACGAATGAGAAGTATCCTCACTATTAACCCCACAACAAACATAGAACTTGTTAAATTAAAACGAATGAAAATACAATAAAAATTTGATATTAAGTCATGAGGTCTTCAAAATGTTGGCTTCATGGAAGCTTAATGTCTAACCCATAGTCCACTTCAATCGAGAAAACATTGACCTTTAAAACTCCAAATGGTCCTTCGTCCCTTGTATTAGCATGTGGCACATGAAATTCACTATGAATCGACCTTAACCATTCTTGTACATGAAGAATGAATGATTGGTTAATCTTTGATGCCTTCAATCTTGTAATTGCACTACTACAAAAACAAGCTTTCTTGACGGTTGCAGTTTTTCTTTCTTGACGTTTTTGGAAAAAAATGTCAAGAAAGATGTGATTTCAAATAAAAAATGTCAAGAATTTATATGAAAGGCCAATTTTCAACTTTCTTGACGTTTA
>JBBPDI010015558.1:0-23425 GCA_037974545.1 Cucumis variabilis
AAAGCACGTGAGGATACTATAAGAATAGAAAAGCATCAAATGTGAAGTTTTTTCTTTTAACTTTATCTTTGTTGTTTTAAGTTTTTATGCATATTAATCACTAAACTTGTTTGGTTACAATTAGAGTAAAATTCGATTCTTATTCCGCTGCGCATGTTTATCGTTTCCATCAATTTATTTGTTATCTAATGTTTGTTTGATTGTTATTTGATATAGATCGTATATATATTTATTTGTTTCCTCAACTTCATGGGACTTCAGTTTTCTTTTGCCAACATTGTGAAACTCATGTCCAAATAGAGGTTTTTTTTTGTTTTTTTGTAAATTAATTTTTGAAGGTAGTGGAATTAAATTTGAGTAGCCATTTTGAGATAACTTATAGTTCTTAATAAAAACCACAAAATAAGGTACCAATTACAAGTCAATCAAATAGAAAACACAAAGTACTTAAAAATGTCTAATGAAAATCACATGAGAGTAAAAAAGAGATTACAAAGTAAACCCTAATCCATAAAATCTATGTATCTAATAATATATGTAATGAAAATAATTTAAAAAATCAAATTGCAATCGAAAAGAATTTATAATGTACTTGATATCATGCAATCATATAGAAAACATATAGCAATCACGTGGCAATCAAATCGAAATTCCAATGTTATTTTTGTTTTGACAAAAATGAATTATTACACATCTCATTCTCTTATATTCATTTTACAAAATAATATTCAAACATTTTGACAAAAAAAAAATCAGAATATTTAAAGTGTACATGCCTTTGAAAACAAATGAGAATCCTACATATTGGTACCGCAAGTTAAAAAAAAAATTCTAAATACATTTATAAATATAAATTAAATTCAAAATTGAATTTAAATAAATTAGACTGAACAAAAAATTTTAAATCAACTTAACAAAAGACTTAGAAGTCATCACTTCTTCCACCAAAACACCAGTAATTTGGTAACCTGATCATTCTATTGGCCACTGTAGAAAACAACTTTTGGAAGTTTATCCATAAATACAAAATGCTGCAAAATTTTAACTTAAACTAAATTATACCTAAAATAGTAATCTAATAGCAATTTCATGACAATCATATAAAAATCAGAAGTCAAATAGACAAAAATCAGATAGAAATCAGATGTCAATCAAAATTTAAACTATGTGCACACCCTTACTTTCATTAAAAAAAAACTCTTATTATTAATTGAAATCAGTTTACAAACTATAAACATAACCACAAACAAGGGATGAAAACAAACAAAAGCTACAAATAAGAGATAAGAAAAATTAGCTCATCATACATTATATTGAAAGTTTGAAGACCAATACAAGTTACCGGAAACATTGAAAAATCCCCTTAAAAGTGTAGAATAAAAAAATATAGAAAGAAATTGGATTGAAAAAACCCCTCTCAAGATTTAAAAAGGCAAACATTGAAAAAAGACTTAAATCAATAGAAAAAAAAGACTTAAACAATTGAAACCTACAAAAACACCAGGGGAGATAACGTAGAACACATAAATCATAAACAAAAACGAAATAAGAATAGGCCGAAATAAAAATCGTACAAGAACATGAAATCGTAAATGGAAAAAGAAGAAGTTGAAATCAAAATCATCGAACACGGAAGTAAATGAAAAAGGAAGAAGAAGTACAAAAAAAAATCGTATACAAGGAAGAAGGAAGGAGACTGGAAAGGAAATCGCGAAGGAAGGAAGAAGGAGATTGGAACGGAAATTGCAAAAGAAGGAAGAATGAGACTGGAAATTAGGAAATTGCAAAGGAAGAAAGAAGGAGACTGGTTATTTCGTAATTTGCCTTACAAAATTGACTCGTAGATATGCCATGATGCATTCTAATTGTGTGACTTAAATATAGGCCTCTAAGTTAGGACCAAAGGTACATATCCTACCTATGTGTTGCTAATTTCATAATGTTTTGACATTTACCACAAGTTTTCCTCTATTTCGTCCAAGTGTAAGTCCAAGGTCGAACACAGAGAATTGGTGTCCTAAGTGGATCAATCGCTCGTTCTAATCCTAAGCGATATCTATATGGTATATGATTATGAACAATATATTTTCTCTTAAGTATTTACACTACAGTGTGATTGGAGTAACAAGATAAACATGGTGGTGAAGTGTGATGGAATATGAACTTAGGTGTTAGGTGTGGAAATGCACAGTTATTTAATTAATCAAATGTAAAACAAGAGGTAATTAACATTTTAAGGCGATAAAAAGCATTTATTAATTTTAAAAGTAAGGCGAGTAGCCTCTCAGTGCTTAAGTCATACTTGTTCGTTTTTCGGGATCCAAATACTTAAAGTTAAGCTATGATTTTTATTCTATATGCTTGTTTTATTAATTACGAACAATTCATCATTTATTAAGGTGAGCAACCTTTAGGTGCCTTCGTTGCACACATTGTGTGCATTTATGGAATGTATGCTAAGGATAAATTTGGCAACAAGATTATATTGCTACATCCTCCTCGCCACTTGCTTAGCTAAACTCGGATCATCAGGCATGAAGTGATAACATTCAATACTTTTTCTTTTTTCTCAAATAAGACAAGGTAGTGATGGCCACGTTTAACTAAACAAAATTTGTAACGTGCACATCCAAACCCTATATTATTAAAACACCCTACATTGTGCAAGCAACCGATTAAATCCATGGAGTTAATATTACAACTCAATGCAAATAAATTACAAAATGGACGCTAAAGAAATGATGCAAGTTGCAGAGCATGATTTCCTATACTCGTTGAGACTGACTTTTTCATTTTTACAATAAGGGGAAGCGGTAAAGGGATCTCTCTCTCGTTGTTCTAGACTCTCACCTAAAACAAAAGAAAGGATGAAAGAAAGAAATAAGCTTGCTCTTCAAGTCTAGGTGAAATATTCAGCATAACCATTACACTTGATTCTAAGTGTCACAGCTTGACACTTCTCTTTCCCAAATCCCCCTGCCTGGTTTGGAGTTTTAGTATTTCTTGAGAGGGATCCTTGTGGCCTTTTAGAGAAATCGTTTGCCAGCTGCCCCAATTGTAACTTTAGATTCCTGATTGATGTGGCCTGGCTTTGTAAAAGAGCATCATTCCTCTGCACATACTCACGAATGAGAGTTTCCATAGACGAGGAGGAGGAAAGAGTAATGGTGGTCGCTTGTTGCTGTTGAGGTACTCAGTGGTGTGGTCCATCATAGTGGTTTCTTTGGCAAGAGCCAGGTGCTTCGTCGTGATAATTACATCGACCACCCTGTCATCCTTTATTATTTTGGCTATATCCTCTCCAACTAAAGTTTGGATAATCTCTCTAACCAGAGTTGTAGGTGTTAGAGTAAGGATAATCTTTCTAACCAGAGTGGGCATGCATTAGTGTTGTGAGACTACCACATCCTACACATCCTATCTCATCCACCCTTTTCACCACTTGGACTGAGTTTTCTGTAGCGTTGACTTGCGATAACACCATAGACGGTAGTAGATTGTTCATTGTGGTAACTTGCCCTTGTAATGCCACCATTGCATTTATATTCATTTCTTCTTCTATTTTACCTTTGTCTACTTGACGTGAACCAAAACTATCATCATTCTATCTTGGTTGTTTCTGGCCATAAATTCCAACATCTTCTTTATCTGGTCATAAGTACTCATCAACATCCCTCATATAAGCACAACAACAACAATTTGTTGTGTATCTTCACTTAACCCAAAATAGAATACCTCCATCAAGACAGATTCAGGTATGCATCCTACAAACAAAACATCAAAAGGTATGCCATACGTTTAGATATGTGTCACGCATCGTGTAGATTTCCTCTATCATTTTGCATTAAAAGCATCAGGTCTTGCCTTTTTCTTGTATTTTCTATAGGCGGGAAGAATTTCTTTATGAATTTCTATATTAAATCTTCCCATGTTATTACCTAACAGTGTGCTAGGGAGTTTGCCCATTACTTTGTCTCATTACTTAATATTAATGAGAAAAGAGCAAATCATAACTCATCCCGTGAAATGCCCGACATATGGAAAGAGACGCATATGGAGTAGAAATTGAGCATGTGTTCATAAGGATCTTCAAGTGGGAGGCCACCAAATTGTCTAGCATTTTGAATCATCTGTAGCATAATAGGTTTGATTTTGAAACGTGAATTCTCGTCAAATGTAGATGACAGGGTCGAAATTGATATGCAAAAAATAAAGAATTATGCAAAGTATATAGGCAAGGTCGTTATCAACACATTTATGTTCGAGAATTAAAGTGGTTGCGAAGGATACTTACCCAAACCGCCTTGACAAAAAATTACTTGTAGTTTACCCTTGACTTTTATCGTAGATAGGTGTAAGCTTGAGTGTCGAGCCCAAAAGATTGTAGGATAGATGTTTTCTTGAATGTAATGCTTGAAAAGATTGAGATTAGTAACAAAAAGAAAAGAAAAGCATTGAAAACAATTTTGGGAAAATTATAAGGGAAAATGAGAAAGGGAATTTAGTTTGCAACACAATTCACAAAAAGAGATATTAAAGATTGAATTCCAAGTAGAGAAGTGAGGAATGGGCTTAGGCATGGATTTAATCTTATCATTGAATCAAAGAAAGTAAATAAAATTGAATCATGATTAATTAAGAGGGGATTTTTTATTCAAGATTTCTCACGAGATCAGATTGCTTGATCCTGGAGGAATTTTGAATCAAAATTCAAGAAAAGAGATGAATTTCATGGGAGATTAGTTTAATTCTTGCAATCTTAACTAAAACCCTAATTGTTCTTTAAAGAAGATTACAAGATCATTCATAATATTGCAACTAATGAATTAAATGAGAATTAATTTGTGCACTAAAAAAGAATGCATTTAATTTTCAAGAATAAAAGAATGCATTTAATTTTCAAGAATTGACTCAAGAACAATTGAAATTTATAAGACATCAAACAATTTCAAGAATGGGAGAGATAAAATAAAAAATCAAGAGAACTTTTATGTAGAAATAAGTAATTCAATTAATCTTAGACTGATTGCTATACTTAGGGTAAATTGCTTACAAAGATTGAACCAAAAAATTAAAGATCAAGGATCAAAATTACAAGAATTAATAAAATTAAATCAAAGATCTAATTCTTGATACAATTGATTGATGATTTCAACCAAAATTACGTCAAGATCAAAGATTAATCAAACCCTAATTACAATAAAAAAATCAAAGTAATGAGCTTCTAAAAAATTAGAATGACCTAAGCCTAAATTACCTCAAGAAATTAGTCTTGTATCTTCAATAATTCTGGAAAATTTGATGAAGATCCAAAACTTATACAATGAGGGTAAAGAATTTAGAATTTGGGAGAAATTGAGAGTGATTTTGGAGGGAATAGTGAATTAAATTGAATTCTATATGAAATTAGGAGTTATTATGGGTATTTATAGGGAAATTAAAAAATTATAGCAAATGAACCCAAAATTAAACTCTCAAGTCCATTCCCACTAAAAAATATAAAAAATTGGTACTTTTTCAGATTTTTTGTATTTTATTTACAAAAATGCCTCTTATGTTTAATTTGCTCGTTCTCGTTCATTTGAACTACGATTTATGTGATTTTCGTGTCGTTAGGTTTGTATTGAATCCTAATTTTATATTATACATAAAATATAAAAATAGTAAACATATGCATGATAAGGATTGAGAATAGACTATCTTTAAACTGGTCAATATTTGCCCCAACAGTAGGATAGGCGATAGTAGGGATAAATTATAAAGGTCGGTGAAGCGTAAGACAATATAGATCTATCCAAATCATGGGCTAAATAGGCGGGGTTAGGTTCCTGAGCAGCTTGATTGGCAGAGATACCTTCGTTGTTCTAATTGTCCATTTTGTTGGCTCTTCGTCTCCTCTGCCTTTGTTGTCTATTCCTCCAAAATGTTCGCTCAATCTCAGGGTCAAGCTCGAATTCCAGTTGTTCACTGTCACTCATAAACTTGTTTGCACATTTTTTGAGTAAAATGTGCAATTTAGTTGAAATAGAACTTTTGCACAAGATTAGCGCATATATTACGTTCGAAAAGGAAAATCACAAAAATTTCTCGATAACAACGCTGAAAACTTGTTTGTTTAATCATCTATGCAACTATCATTCGTGGATGTATCATGTTAAGCTCTAAGTGAGCGACTTAATAGGCAACTAGAATTAGATGATGCAATTAAAGGCGCATTTCCTTCCTAATGATATGTGCATAATACAAGTTTTCCTCTCTATTGCCCAAATGGTAGTGAAGAGAGGTTTCTGGGTAATTATAGGGTCGAACTCAAGAATTAGTGTTCCTATTGAATCTATCATGTAGCTAATCCTATGCAGTATTATTTATGTACAATATTTTTGTCCTAATTATGTACACTAAGGTGCAATTGACGAGGCAAGGTGAACATGGCGATAAAGTGTATGGAAATGTGCACTCATGTAGTAGGCATGACATGAAAGAATATTTAATTAACTAATTGCAATGTATTGTATTTTGATATCTCAAGGCGATACAAAACATCTATTAACTTCAGAATTAAGGCGAGCATCCTCTCACCGTCTTTGCCATACTTGCTCTCCTTTCGAGATCCAAGTACTTAAAGTTAAGCTATGATATATATCTAATCAGTTTGTATGCATTGCAAGTAATTTCTCCAAATTTAAGGTGAGCATCCTATCGGTGCTTTGTCGTACATGTTGGCATTTTTGCACCTTATGCGAAGGATGAATTCAGCAATGAGATTGTATTGCAACAATCTTTTCATCACTCACTTAGTTAAATACGGGTTGTCACTTGTTACTATCAATGCGATTTTCTTTTCTCTCAAATAAACAAGGCTTGGTTTTCGCATTTAGTTAAACAAAACTTACAAGACATACACCAAGATTCTCTAATATAACACTTCACATTGTTTAGAAGCTACGTAAATGCATTGAAAATGGATAGTAATAAAGAAATGGGAGAATGGTAGGAGAAATGTATTAATATTATAATCATAACTTTAGGCCTCTCGGCACTAGAGTACATCTTATAAATTAATACAAGAAAAACACGAAATGGAATACATAAGAATGAGTCAAGCCTTAGAATATGATTTCTCATACTCTTCAGCTCTAATCTTTGCTTGTTGTGATAAGGAAAAATGGTGGGGGAAGAACTATCTCTCTTCTGTTCTACGCTCTCACTTAAAACATAAGACAAAAAGGATGAATTGTAGAGTTAGCTTGCTCTCTAGATCCAATTCCACACATGTTGCTCTAAAGTAAATGCCTCTAATTATAGGCGGGGATTGATGTTAACAGAACATACCACGGCTCATTAATGATAAAGTTGTATCAGTGTCATGCAAACATGCTTTTGTCCTTTTCTGACATTTGTACCAACCAAATTTTTCTGCTACTACTTCAGATCGCCTAGCTTGTAATGATCATCACTTTGTTGGTTGCGTGTGTCTCCTCGTCTAACGTTCTATCGTCAGGCTTTACTTCTTTTTGCCTAAAATCCTACTATAAGACAGGTAAAACTCGATAAAACTGGGATAAAGTTATTTTGCAATCTGTGATATAACAAGTTAGTCAAATTTACTACTTTTTCCTCCCTTTTCTTCCAATCTTATGCGATAAGGCTTCATTATTTTGCATAAAAGGCTACAATAACTTGTATTTCTACAAGTTATCTGTTACATGAGGAAAGCATGTATACCTTCTATGGCACGATCCTTACCTGGACATAGTGAGCATACTGCATGCGACGATAATGTCTTAAAATGTAGCGTAGTCACAGATACAGAACCTCAATGACACACCAACGAATTCATTATTAAGCGGATGAGAAACGTGTTAATCTTTGTGTGCCCCATCTTGCATAGATATATTATCCCATCAATTGTACGAAGAGAACTCTGTGATAAAATGAATAAAATCATAAATCTACCCTGCATATACATCGCAACACCGAAATAACAACAAGCAAAGGCCAGAGGCTACCTTCTTTTTTTTCTCTTGGGCCTTCCTCCCTACCCTCTCTAACTTAGTTGGGGAGATATGAGAGGAGGTTTGTTTATTTTTCTTTTCTGCCTTGTCTCTTCAACTCCTCCTTTCTTCACTTCTCCTCCTCATCACAGTTCTTGCGATGCTTTTCTTCTTCCTCATTCTCTCTCCCTTTCCTTTCTTTTTCTTTTCCTTCTCTTCCTTTTCAATTCTTGCTTTCTTCCAACATATTGGCCACATCTTCATCATCAACGTCTAGATCTATCCCTTTAATTCGAAATGGCCTTTTCATTTCACTACCCTGCCCTTCACTTTCTCTTCCTCGTGTCGAAACGTGGTTCAAGTTAATAGAACCCCTAGAATTACCTCCAGATCCTTCAAGCAAGGAATTGTGGTTGGATTGAGCTTGTTCTGATATAGGACCATTAAAACGTATTTCATCCATTTGTCGTTGTGATTGGGTTGGTTTAGAGGTCAACTACCTCTTGATTGTGTTGGTTTGCTTATCAACCATTTGAAATAGGGAGGAAATGAGAAACTCATCTAAAAGGTCGTTAGAGAAGATGAGAACTCCAAGATCTTAAAGGTAGGCAAGTTTTGGTAAAAAGAAAATAAAGGTTTTTCAAAGAGTTTATATGAGGCTTTAACTGGGGTTAAATCTGGTTACCTCACTTAGGTTGGGTCAGAATGAGTGTGTTTTAAACAAGATGGGACATCTGACACTGTCATTTACACTTCTGAGGTGGCTCATCATTTCACCCTTTTCTAATTTTAAATTTAAATGTTCTGAATTCTTCAAAACCTTAAAAATCCCAGGGGCTTTTTTACCCAACAAACCTCGTAAGATGACTATTGACGCATTATGCGTTTTGTCACTACTTCTTAACTCACACAGTAGTTTATTGTGAAAACCCTATTTTCTTTTCACCTAACTTATGCTTAGTGAAGCGCATTATCTTTCCCTAACTTGGTAAAAAATAATTAAACTAAAAAATAGTAAATAAAGCAAATAAAAGACATAAATAAAAGAAATCAATAAATATAAAAATGATTCAATTTGTAAAATAGTAGAAAATATGATACGTTATAAATGCATCCATGTGTTCAGATTCTAAAAAATGGATGTCTGGAGCTTTGTCATGACCAATGCCTAGCACAACCATCCTAGATGTGTTTTTTTTTTCTAAAAGTTTTTCGATCACTCGAACTTCATGCAATTTGACTCTTTTTGCTCATACGTCTGTTCTTTGCATAGTTGCTTGTTTTTATTTCATGATTAGATTTTCTCAAGTATTCTCTTCATAGATTATCATTATTAGCTCTAAAAGTACCGATTCCTAAATGAGAGATTAGGATTATGTGATAAAAGTTGCATTTCTAATCTTGCGTTGCTATTTATGATAAAAAAACATTGTCGTGAAAGTTCTCCCCTCTTTCACCCAAGTATAGGCGAAGAGAAGTTTCTTGGTAAGTCCAGGGTCGAACCCAGGGAATTCCAAGCTCTTGACTTATCTAAATACGTGCAAAATCATGTGGTATGGACTATACAGTGAAAGATGTGAATAGTATACGAATTATTCTAATTATTTACACTATGATGTTTGACGATGCAAGGTGAATATGGTATTGTGGCGTGTAAAAGATGATGAGGATTGTCCTCATTTCTCTACTCGAAATGCATCTCAGAATATCAGGGATGCGTATAACGATTGGACAAAGGCCAATGACAAGGCCCACGTATATCTCTTGTCTAGTATGTCTGACATACTAAGCAAGAGACATGAGACCATGGTCATTGCACGTTAGATCATGGACTCCCTCCAAGAGAAGTTTAAGAAAAATAAAAGAAAAAAGATGTAAATATGATTTACTTTGTGTTAGAAACATGTTTAGTGGAAAATGATCAAAATGACTGGATACTTTATCCAAGAGACACTAGCCATGTTTGCTCTTCTTCAAAGTAAACTAGTTCCTTTAGAGGAGGGTGAGATGACTCTCAAAGCTTAGAACGGGAGATGTCATTTTAGCTCGTGCTATGGGAGATGTTAAGTTATCTTTTAGAAATAGATTCTTGTTTTTACAAAACTTGAACATAGTTTCTAAGATTAAGAGGAACTTAATTTCTATTTCTTTGCTTATTGAACAATTGTACTCGATTATTTTTTTAAATGAAGCGTTCATTTTAAAGAATAGTGTACATATTTGTTCGACTAATTCTTAAAAAAACTTGTATGTATTAAGACCTAATGAAGCGAAACATTTTAAATCATGAGATGTTTAAAACGGCTAATACTCAAAATAAAAGGCAAAGAATTTCTTCAAATAACAATACCTTTCTTTGATGTTTAAGATGAGATCACATTAATCTCGATAAGATCAGGAGATTGGTAAAGAATGAACTTCTAAATGAGTTGGAAGATGATTCATCACCTCCATGTGAATCTTAAAAAAAAAATTAAAAAGACTAAAAGACCACTATCGTCTGATGAATGTAAAAGCTAGAGGAGGTTTTGAATACTTAATCTCTTTTATAGATGATTATTCAAGGTATGGTTATTTATACTTAATAGGGAATAAGTTTGAAGCTCTTGAAAAGTTCAAGGAGTATAAGACTGAAGTTGAAAACCTATTAAGTAAAAGGATTAAAGTACTTTGATCTGATCGAGGTGAAGAATACATGGATTTCAGGACTGTATGATAGAACATGAAATCCAATTTCAACTCTCAGCACCTGGTCAACCTCAGCAAAATGGTGTATCAAAAGAACAAATAGAACCTTGTTAGACATGGTTTAATGATGAGCTATGCTCAATTGCCTAACTCGTTTTGGGGTATGCAGTACATACTGCAATTCATATCTAATTTGTTGATTACCCTAAAGAGACAAAAAGTGGTCTATTCTTCGATCCAAACGAACACAGAGTGTTTGTATCACCAAATGTTACTTTCTTGAAGGAAGACCACATGAGAGATCATTAACAACAAAGAAAATTAGTATTAAGTGAAGCTATTGATGAATCAACAAGGGTTGTTGATGAAGCTGGTCCTTCATCAAGAGTTGATGAAACAACACATCATGTCAGTCTCATCCTTCTCAATCGTTGAGAATGTCTCGATGCAGTGGGAGAATTGTATCACACTCTAATCGTTACTTGAGTTAAACTGAAACTTAGGTTGTCATACTAGATGATGGCATTGAGGATCCATTGTCCTATAAGCAGGCAATGAATGATGTAAACAAGAACCAATGGGTCAAAGTCATGAACCTTGAAATGAAGTTTATGTACTTCAATTTATTGTGGGAGCTTGTGGATCTACCTGAAGGGGTGAAACCTATAGGGTGCAAATGAATTTATAAAAGATAGATTCAACTGAAAAGGTACAAACCTTCAAAGCTAGACTTGTAGCAAAAGGGTATACCCAAAGGGAAGGGGTTGACTATGAGGAAACTTTTTCCCCTGTTGCTATGTTAAAGTCTATAAGGATTCTCTTGTCCATAGCCACTTTTATGATTATGAAATATAGCAAATAGATGTCAAGACTGCTTTTTTGAATGGGAATCTTGAAGAGAGTATCTTTATATCTCAGCCCAAGGGGTTCATAATCCAAGGCCAAGAGCAAAAAGTTTGCAAGCTGAATCGATCCATTTATGGGTTGAAACAAGCAATTAGATCATGGAATATTAGATTTGATACTGCGATCAAATCTTACAGTTTTGACCAAAACGTTGATGAACCTTGTGTATACAAGAAAATCAACAAAGGTAAAGTAGCTTTCTTAGTACTTTATGTGGACAACATCCTTATCATTGGGAATGATGTAGGATACTGTTAGAATTTATTCTAAAACTCGTAGTTTACAATCATATTCTATTCAATAAAGTTGTTATTGATACTATAATCTCAAAGCTAATAAACTAAGGACCCGAGGCTATTATTGAGTAAACTTGAACTTTATGTAGAGACATAAATGTGGATCAAATTCTAGTATATAGCCTGAATAGTCTATAGTATAGGAATACAGTTGGACACCTTATTCTGGGGACACTATGAATGCGGCTTACTTTGTAGTTAGTACAAACAATGTGATCCTAAATTATTCTTGTAGAGACATGGAAGTGGGGACATCCTATGTAAAGAGTTTACATAATACTAGAACCATAGAAATAATCACTTTTAAGTTATAACACCGTTAACTTTGTAAAACTGACTATTTCGTTTATAGATATCCAATGTAACTTAATCTTAATCCTGAGCTAACTATGAACTATTCACACGGGATTATCCTTAGATTTGCATAGGTAAGGGTATTTCAATGGCACTGGCCCAATAAGCCTCTCATTTCAGGGGTAGCACCGGGTGGATAACTAGGGACATACGGTGCAAGACGAAATTCACTCCTACCCACTCTAGGGTTAGTAGATAGGTTATTCCCTTAAGGACTGAATTCAGGTTTTGAACACAGACCCCTCCTCTCATTGGCCCGAGAGGGGTTCGATTTAAAGGTTGGATCTTAAACTAGTTGTTCAATAGTGGATTAGTAGGACTTAAGGAGAAAAGATATAATCTCGAGGGTAAAATAGTACTTTGACCCAGTCGAGATTATGAACAACCTGTGAAGGATTAATTTATTTATCATGGTTATATCACATGGACACAAATATATCTACAGTAAGGGGAGTGCAACTACGAGACTTTAGTGAAATGTGTTAGTTAACGAAGGTTGATTAACTCGGTCTAAAAGAGTTTAGTCAGTTAATCTCGGATCGTTGGAGCCCATGATCTATAGGTCCATTAGGTTCCTCTGCTAGCTCACAAGAAATCAACTTGGAACATTATGATGGAGTAATTCGAATTGTTAGAATTAGGAAAAGAGAGAAACCGATAAATATATCTAATATAGTTATCGGTTATAACTTAAAATAGAGCTTCATGTTTAAATGTGATTTAAATATGAATATGAATTCATATTTGAAAGTTTGGAATTGATGAAAAGGGTTAAAGATATAAAAAGTCAAAATATTGACTTTTTTGAAAAATCAAACTTTGACCGATTTTATATTCAAATGTGATTTGAATTTTGGAGACATGAATACAGATTCATGCTTGGGAGGTTAAAATTAGTTAAGACGGACAAAATGGTTAAAAGTTAAAATATTGACTTTAAACTTGAAAAAGTCAAACTTTGAATTTGATTTAAATGTTGAATTACCATATTGCCCTTAAACTAATTTAAATAATAACACTTGTTAGGATTTGACAAGCTTATCACTTGCATGTGATATGCAAGTGACTCATTGCATGCTACCCCACTTAGAATGCTAAGTGGTAAGATAGGGAAGCTCTTACATGTAGTTTGCTTGTAAACAAGTTTTATGCAAAGGTGAAATAACTCTTGGATTTGAAATTGGAAATTTAATTTTGTAATTGAGAATTACAAAAGATAACCAAGAACTCTTTTCATTTGAGACTCTCAATATAAAAAAATTAAAAAAAAAAAAGAAAAAACCCAAAAGGTTAGGTTCTTCCAAAGGATATCATCTCTCTATATTTCTCCACCATTTTTTAGTCTTACAACTCGGTTCCAAGTCTGGAGAATAGCGGATAAACTCTAGTGGTTGTACTGACTTCAAATTCGTGAAGGGAATACAAGAGAAGAAAAACTTCAAAGGTAAGTTTTTCTTTTAACCCTATCTATGTTATTTTAGGGTTTTTTATGCATGTTAATCACTAAACTTGTTTAGTTACAATTAGAGTAAAAATTTGATCCTAATTCCGCTGCGTATGTCTACCATTTCCATCAGATACTTAACTGACATTAAGGCATGGTTATCAGCTCAGTTCCAAATAAAAATTTAGGAGAGACACAATATGTTTTAGGGATCCAAATTATAAGGGATCATAAGAATAAAACGCTAGCACTGTCTTAGGCAACCTATATAAAAAAATGTTGGCTCGATATTCGATGCAGAACTCTAAGAAAGATTTGTTACCTTTCAGGCAAGGGGTTCACTTGTCTAAGGAATAGTGTCCTAAGACACCTCAAGAAGTTGAGAATATGAGACATATTCCCTATGCCTCAGTTGTGGGTAGCTTAATGTATGCTATGCTCTGTACTAAGCCAGACATTTGTTATGCAGTGCGAATAGTCAATAGATATCAGTCTAACCTAGGGTTAGACAACTGGACGATGGTTAAAATTATTCTCAAGTATCTTAGGAGAATGAGAGATTACATGCTTGTGTATGGAGCTAAGGATTTGATCCTTATAGGATACACCAACTTTGATTTCCAAACCAATAAGGATTCTAAGAAATCCACGTCGGGATCGGTGTTTACCCTAAACAGGGGAGCTGTGGTATAGCGTAGGATCAAGCAAGGATGCATTGCAGACTCTACTATGGAGGCTGAGTACGTCTCTGCTTGTGAAGCAGCAAAAGAAGTAGTTTGGCTCAAGAAGTTTCTACATGATTTGGAAGTTGTTCCAAAAATGAACATGCCCATCACTTTATATTGTGATAACAATGGGACAGTAGAAAATTCTAAGGAGCCTCGCAGCCACAAACGAGGAAAACACATAGAAAAGAAGTATCATCTGATACAGGAGATTTTACAAAGAGATGATGTGATCGTCACAAAGATCGCTTCGAAGCACAACATTGCTGAACCAGTTACAAAGATTCTCATGGCTAAAGTGTTCGAGGGTCATCTAGAAAGTCTAGGTCTACGAGATATGTACATTAGGTAATCTAGGGCAAGTGGGAGATGTGTAATGGGCATGAGGATGTCCTAGTTTATTGTATTTGCATATATATGTTTTATGTAGTATACTTGTACATTTTATAATTTTCAATGTTAGAGGATTATTTTACTATGTATATCCCTAAGGGACTACAGTTTTAGTCCAAGTGGGAGTTTGTTGGGATTTATGCCCTAAAACTTGCAGATTGTAAATATAATTCATTCACCGTTATTAATAAAGTGTTATTATTGTAAATAATTTTATTGATTATAATATCAGTTTTGTCTTAATAACCCAAATCCAATACACCAACATCCTAAGTTGTTTAATGAGACCTGAATAGTATGTAAAGACATACAAGGGTCAATGTTCGAGATCAATTTAAAGGGTCTATATATAGTATAAGGATAATGTTGGGTACCTTATCCTTGTAACACTATGGATACGACTCACTTTATATTTGATACAATGTAATGATCCAACGTGTTCTTGTAGTTGACATGTGAGTCATAATATTCTATGTAAGAGATTGCATAAGACCAGATTGCGAAATAGTAACCACTAGATGTAACTTCGTTAACTAGTTAGATTTCTATCTCACTAGGATGACCTTGGAAACTTAGTCTTAATCCTGAGTGTATTATGAACTCCTGTTCACGAGAAATTTTCCTTTGATTTGTATCGGTAAGAGTGGCCAGATCATTGAATTAGTAAGCTTATCCTTTTGAGGACAAGATCGAGTGGGGAGCTGGGAACATAATTACACAAGATGGAATTCAGTCTTTTCCTACTTTAGGGTTAGTATATGATTGTTCCCTTAAATTGTGTTTCCAGGTCTTGAACAAAGGGCCCTACCCTCTCTATGGCTCGATAGGGATTTCTGTTTTTTGGTAGAACTATAAACAAGTTGTTCATTAGAGGAGCACTGATATTTAAGGATTAGAGGTAACCCAAGGGTAAGATAGTAAATTGACCCAGCTGGTGTTACGAACACTCGTGAATGACTAACTTACTGTTATTGGTCTACATTCGTGGATACAAAAATATATCTATAGTGAGAAGAGTTCAGCTGTGAGTCTTTAGTAGATTGTATATACAGTTAACAAATATTGATTAATGTGGTTAATGAGTTTAACAAATTAATCTCAGATCGTTGTAACTTCTAATCTTTAGGTCGATTAGGTCTCCTTCATAGCTCGTAAAGGATAGTGACATTTAATTATATTGGTTGTAATTTTAAATGTTCAAATTTACTTTAGGATTTAGTTTAATGTATAATGATATATTATAATATAAAGTTTATCAAACTTTATTATATAAATTTAATATTGGATATGATTCAAAAATTAATTTATGAGAGATAAAATATTTTAATGAGTTAAAATATTAATTTAATGTGAATTGGATTCGTATTAAAATTATTGGTTAGGAGAGAAATTTATATTTGAATATAATTCAAATTTAATTTAAGTGAAATACAAGATATTTAAGTTAGCTATTAATTAATTGAAGAATTAATTAATAGTTTAATTATATTTAATTAAATTTGATTTAATTAAATCTATAAGATATTCATTCAAATAAGATTTGGATGAAATATTAATTAAATATGATTTAATTAATTATATTAATATAAATCTATAAGATATTGGAAAAATATTTATTCAAATAAGATTTGAATGAAATATCAATTGAATATGATTTAATAATTATATTAATATAAATCTATAAGATATTAGAGAATTATCCATTCAAAAAAGATTTGAACGAGATATTAATTAAATATAATTTAATTAATTATTAACTAATTGATTAATTGTTAATTAATTGGTATATTTGATAATATAATCCCATGATTCTCTCCTACTCCTTTTCCTATTTCAAGAAGGAAAAAGAGTTATAAATATATAGAAGAAAACAGTTTTATTTAAGAAATTTATAAAGAAAAAAAAATCGAGGCTTTTGCTCTGCAAAAAAAAAAAGAGTTTCTCTCAACTACCTCTAAACTTTTTCCCATCCCAATTAGTTCCTACAAACCAATCTCACCTCATAGGATATGAAGGTTTCCGACGGATGGTGTTCCCAATTCAGTAGTTTGTAGATTAAAAAATGTGAACAAAAGTAAGTTCTCGATTTCTTTCAAATTAAAAGCATGCTTAGTTTTTTATTTAAAATTTGATTCTAAATTTTTGCCAATGTACTGGTATTTTGGGATTGCCAAATTAATTTGAGGAATGATCATGTAAAATCTTCTGTTGCCATAGGGCTTTTATGCCTTCATATGGAGATTATGAATGTTCAAATCATGGGTTATCTTCCTACTCATGAGTTAGTTTTTATGTGCATATAAAGGTAAAGGCAACCATGTAGAAAATTACTGCATGGTAGAGTGAAGCTGACCAATGTAGAAAAAGATTTTATTGTGTTTAACGGCCTAAGTAACAAGTACAAATCGGGATATTCTCGGATGCTGATGATGAAAAAGTTATCTCAGTAGTCTAAACGCGAGATGATAAGTCTTTGTGTAGAGAATGATTCAGGATTCTTGGCAAAAGGAATGCTTTTAACTAATCTGTGTTTATGTATTTGATATATTATGTGAGATGAAGCATTTATTCGAAATGACAAGTTTATTTGTGAAAAATGTTTGTGAAATTGCATCAAATGACAAAAAAATTAGAAAAAATTGCTCATAACACCTCTTTTTTGAATATTGCGAATATAGAAAATATGATAAATGATTAATGATATTAAAAGGCTGTCAGAGAGCTATCAGAGGGCCATCAGAGGGTTATCCGCTTTGAAATTTGTTGCTTTTGTAATTTAAAAAATGTAGTGACATGGACTCTATTATTATAATTTTTTTTGTTAATTTTGCTAGCAAACCAAAATGTTTTATGTAAAATTTGGCAAAATAAGGTTTAGAAAAAGGTATTTCGTAAAAAACATTTCTTAAAATTTTACCTTCCAAGTTTCAGGCGTTAAGGCCAAGTAGGGGAAAGGTATAAAAGGGCTTGCTAGGCGAGAAGAGGCTGCCAAGACATTTTGCCTCATTAAGTTTAAGAGTTGTGTTTTTGTATTGTTGTAAAGTTATGGTAAAACGCTTAGCCAAAAGTATAATGAAATTTTAGTTTGGTTTACTTCTCAGTGTTAAGTATATTTATCGCCTAAAAGTACTCGTAAAGTTATAAGATAAGATAGAGGAAAGTCATTAGGAAATTAAGCATAGCTTAAGAACCTTAAGACTGGATGTTTTGGCATTTAAACTTGTCAGAACTGTAATGATTCAACTTTTTATACTAAGCTGAGATCATTACTTAAAGATAAATAACAATTTTGACAATTTCTTGAAAAGAGAAAAACTAAATTTTCATTAAAATACCATGAAAACATGTTGCAGCGGGTTTTGCAAATTTTAGAATGATAAAAAAAATATATAAAAATATGTAAGCTCAAAACACTGAAAACAACAATGAAAAGCGAAAGCATAACTGTGTCCCCATATGGCATGTTATGGATCCTTCCTGTCGCTCACCAGCTTTACTCTATCTTTAACTTTGCCTGAAATGTTAAATATAGAAAATGATGAGTATAAACATATACTCAGTAAGGGGCTAACTACTAGTCCCGCTAAGTGTCTGTTAACTTCCTATTAGGATTTCGTAAGAAAGTACCCCAAAACTATCATACTCCCCAACACACGCCTATCCAGTGATCCCGTAGGGAAACATCTAGACTCTCGGTGAACCCGAAGGAAACACCTTAAGAAAGTCGAGCTGTAAGTGACCCCGTTGAACTACTCATAAAACTTAAAATGACAGGCTAGTGGTTCCGCCAAACTCACATCAGTCATAAAAAGTTAGCAAAACACTACAATCCATAGCATGTAACATATCATAAACATCATAACATGGTATGAATATCAATCATAGCATCCTTATCATTGTGATTAATATTTCATGCATCATAAACATACAGTCATCCATATCAATAATTAACATCAATACATTATGCATCTTAGCTATTGTAACGTCAAAAAAAAAAAAGACAATTTTTACATTGGATTATCTTGGTTAAATTATTAATGCTGGAATTATTTTGGGGTGAATTGAGTTTTTGGTGAGGATTATATGTTTGTGGAGATTAGGATTAATTAAATATTCATGAAAAGAATGTTTAATTAATTATTGGAATTGTAAATCTTGATATTGTTATAGATTGATATTTGGTAATTTAAATTGATAAAGTTGGAAGTATTATGGATAATTATTTATGTGTATATATAAAGTCATAGAGGAATAAGAATAATTATGTTAGTTGGAAATAATATAATTATTTAGGTTGAGATCATTTAGATTTTGGAGAAGAATAATAATTATATTAGGAATAATATAATTATTAAGTTATTAAGTAATATTCTGGAAAGATAAAATAAAAAGGGAAGTTGATTGATTGGTAATTGATAGAGGAAAAAGAAAAGATTTATTCTGTTATTGGAAAGGGAAAGAGAGAAGATAATAATAGTAATAATAAATATTATTATTATTATATAATTAAACTAACTTGTAGAACGTGCCACACTATACTATTCACCTTTCTTCTTCACAAAGAAGCCTTAGGAGCAGTCGTCCGTCGCATGCCAGATGAAGTCGAGAAGCTTCGTCCATCGCCTTCTATCCCGACTTCATTCATTGTGCGCAGGTGAAGCCTCACTGTCTCTCTCTTTTCTTTCTATCGACCTTCCAACCTTTGCACATTTTGGGTCAAGCCTTACCATTGTCAAGCTTATCTCGCGCCACCTAGATCTCGTCGTCGACAGCCGTCGAACGAACCCTCACCTAACCGAGCCGATCTGAGCATCAACGAGTCAGTTCTCCACCCTTCGTAAGCCACACTCGTTCCAGTCGATTTCTTCCCACCACCATGAGCCTCCATCTCTTCGTGAGCTATGTCGCCTGCAGCCGAGCCCCTCTCCAAGCCACATGCGTCCCTCTTTATCGAGTCGCGTGCTTCACCCAACTCTTAAATTCATGTTCCAAGGTTTAGTAGTAGAATCTCTTACTTGAGAGATTAGCCACATAAAATATTCTTTAGCTAATAATAAAAATTCTCTAATTAATTCAATTCTAATCATAAAAGAAAATTTCAGTATCTTAATTAATAAAATTAACAATTGGCTTTCATCCAAAAATTCTTCCGAATTAACTTACCCAAAATTGGGGTCGAAACCAATTCAACTGAAAAAAAAATATTCATTTAAATCTTGAAGATTTGCCAAAGGGATTTTCCAAAAGCATGCAACCAAAATCAATTCCAAGATGAAGAACTTTTTTTTTTCTCTTTTTAATTTGAGCAATCCGATGCTATTTATAGACCAAAATAATAATATTTATTATTATTATTTCATTTTCGATATGTATATAATACCAATATATACATATATTTTTATTCTCATTATCTTTCCTCAGTAAAATCTTTAAATACATATAAACTTAGGCATTTAACTAATAATAATAATAATAATAATAATAACAATAATAATAATAATAATAATAATAATAATAATAATAATAATAATAATTCATTATTATTATTATTATTATTATTATTCTCTCACCAAATTATATAATAAACACATATATTTATTTAAACCATTATTCTCTCTCTTAATTAAATTCATCATCTTTTCTCGTCCAATCAAATCAACCATCTCCCTCCTCATGGATTATTTTATTTTTCAAACAATTATATTTCATCATATAATTAACTTTACTTGTCCAACTAAATAAAAATTCACCTTCTCTTTCGTCAATTAAATCTTCCATCAAATTAGCTTTTATTTTTCCAAAACAATTATCTTTTTCAAAAATCAAATCTTCTCTATGTTCATTAAATCCCATAAAATCCAATCAACTTTATTCTTTTACCAAAATAATTATACTTTTACAAATAATCATATTTTTCAAAATATAATTATTCTTTTTATTTCTAAACAAATATCCTCTCTCCAAATAATTATCCTCCCACAAATAATTTTTCTTTCACTTCTCTACAATATACAATTTCTTTCTCTTAAATAATTATATTTTAAGAAATATAATTATCTTTTCCTTTTCCATAATAATTATAATTATATATATATATAATTATCAAATCTTCAACAAAAATTTCACTCTTTAATTAAATTAAATATCATTCATATTATTTAATAAATTTCAATTTTCATAAAACCAAATAATTTCCACAACTTTACTTAAACCTCATCGCATACAATTAAATCAAATTCTCAACAAACACCACAAATTCATATCCTTTAATTATTCATCAAACAAATATCTAATTAATTTCAATGTCCACAAAATCAAATAATCTTCAAAATAAACGCCCAATAAATTAAACATAATTAAACAAAAATAAGATAATTAGCTCCAAAAATTATCTTAATTTTCGATGCGTTACAAAAACATTCAAGTCAACCCGCATCTCGCATGGTGAGCAAGGTCATGTGTGGGCAGGGTGTGATAAGATGATCCAATAACCCAACCCCGTTATATGACACACACACACACACACACACACACACACACACACACACACACACAGAGATATATATATATATATATATATAAGCCTATTTACCATGTGACTGAAAAAAAAAACCCTTACATATGTCATTTACCTGAGATGATTTACATAATCGCTTACCTAGTCAACACGATCGTTTAGCATGATCAACACTATTGTTTAGATTTTAAGCCATTTTTCCATAGTTTAAAAAGAACTACACGATCATGTGGATACGATTTAAACGATTTTGCTTACCTAGTCCACACAATCGTTTAACATGGTCAACTCGATCATTTAGATTTGAAGCATTTTTTTCATCATTTAATTAAAAGAACTAAACGATCATGTGGATATGATCTAAACAATCACTTACCTAGTCAACACGATCATTTAGCATGGTCAACACGATCGTTTGAAGTCCTTGTCCATTCGTTTTAAAAAAATTACACGATCGTGTGGATATAATATAAACGATCGCTTACCATAGTCAACTCGATCGTTTAGTATGGTTAACACGATCGTGTTGATACTACCCACACTATCATACACGTTTCATTTCCTACATGAAAGTGTATCAAAATTGTTCTATACAGTGTAAATATTTTGTCAATTTGTTATAATTTTTAAAAAAAACCCATATAAAATTTTGAAAAACAATATGATTAAAAAAAAGGCCAACCCGACAACCCAACCCAGCCCAATCCAAATTTTTTGGGTTGGGTTGGGTTGGCCTTTGTATATTGAACCGATAAGGTTTAACTTTTGCCAACCCCATTACTTTGAGGTTTTCCTCCAACACGATCCAATCTGGCTTATATACACCCCTAATCATGTTTATGAAAGGATTTTCAACTGCATGAATGTTATTGTAAGCCAACGATTTATGGATAACTAGTTTAGAAAGCATGTTTTATAAAAACCATCACTCATAAGTCTTTCAACTTAACCTTTCAAATGATTGCTCACCTTTCAAGTATTGATTGTGTATTCCTTAGTGCTGAGCTTATTGTTGTTGGGTTATTAAGTGTAATACACTAATTATTAAGTTATAATGGAAGTTAGTCTTGGATCGGTAAGTAAGTTAAGGTTGAGAGCATGTCTATGTTTATAGTTAAAAGTTTAAAGTTGTAGGATAGACTAGTAAAAAGAGTATTATATTTAAGCATCCCACTAATGTATCACAAAAGTTGCAACTAGTAGTCTAAGTTATTAGTAAAAGCATGTAGCTTGTGTTGTTCCTTTCAAGCATGCATTTATATTGTGCCTACTAATTAAGTTAGGCAGGTTAGTTGGTTGGTAAGTGTATCAAAATATGGCAATGCTTACCAGGCCTTGCACTCTCTTTTCGAGCTAGGTTAAGGGTTCAAGAAAGGAGCTCTGAGAAGGGATGTGACAACATGGGCCCATATTGCTGAAATTGCTGAAATTCATTGAATGAAAAATCATGTGCATTAATTTAAAATTTAGTTAAACAATCAACTTCATCATAAGAACAACTACAAATTTTCCCATCTTCCTTAGATTTACAAAAAAAACTATAACATAAATTAAAATACAACCCTAAACTATGGAATCATTCAAAGTAATTCATCTTTAGAGATTTAAGTTCGATGATGGCTTCTTGAAATTTTTGGGAGCAAAAATCAGAGAGATGTATTTGATTTTAGGAGCAAACTCATTTAGTCTCGACCAAAAGGAACACAATGTTTAGGGCTTAGGGTTTAGAGTTTTATGTGAATATCTAACGTTTGGGCTTTCAAGGGTATTTTGGTCATTTGATAAAATCTTTTATTTTGAAATTTAAAGACAAAAACACAAAATATAATCTCGATGCTGATCTCGATCGAGATGGATTGAGAAATTACGTTCAAAGAGTTTTTTTTTTTTTAATTTGTAAAGAATCTTGGTGTTGAGATCAATTAAGATTAATAGGAAAAAAAACAAAATTACGAGTTTTTTTTAAAGTACTTTAGGTTTAAAATGAAAAATCAAAAGAGTGATACATTCTCAAAATTTTCCCTTTTTTTCAAACAATGATTGACACAAAGTAGACAACTTGATCAAACGAAACTAAATTATTTGACGGTGTTCCATTACCAAAACAA
>JBBPDI010015679.1:0-23413 GCA_037974545.1 Cucumis variabilis
ACATCCTGAAATCAAATAGATTTGACTTGTTCTTGAATTAATCTCAATCACAATCTAATCAAATAAACAAATTGTAGAGAAAAATCAAACCAAAACCAAATCAATAAACTCAACATTAAATATTAATGAAATTCAGTTGAAACAAACATTAGAATTGTTTCAATTTCCAATTTCAAATGCCAATGTTCAATCAATCTTATTCTCAACTAATCTTATTATCTAAAATATTAACCAAAGAAAAAAGTTGTTTGTGAAGACTGTATTTAAACATTCACCAACTTACTTAACTTTACTCATGCACATGAAAATTAGAATTAAGATTAGTTGAGAATAAGATTGATTAGTAAAATTAATGAATAGTATATAAGGTTGGGGAATTGAGCAATACCTCATATGTATACATTTGTTCAAAACTAAAAATTGCTCCAAACTCAAATGTTATATAACTAAAACAAAATGAAGACCGATAAAGGAAAACTTATGAAATCGTACTTTAAAAATGATTCTAAAATGATTTAAAATCTCTTAACAACATATTAAATTAATATATGAGTGGTTTTAATAAATTCAAAATAACTCACACGTATGAAAAAAAAAGATATTGTCAACAACCCAACTTAACTGAAAAAACTCACTTATAAAATCTATTTAGGAAATGTTTACAAAGGATGTATCATGATAAATGAAAGATAATTTTGAAGTGAATTCTTTTCTTTGCCTTTATTAGTGTTTACTATCGTTCTGTATTCATATTGAAAGATGTGGCCTGGTTGGAAATTCATAATCAAGGAATATAATCTGAACGACGAGCAGATTAATAAAACTGCATCCAAAAATTATGTCATCTTGTTACGGTCTTAGAGAAAAAAAACTATGTATTATGACACATTTGTTGTTATTGTTACTGTTATCATTACAAATTGACGCATAGAGGTAAATGTACCATAACAATAACACATAAATTTGACAAATTTTTTAACTTTAGGTAAAAACAATAAAAAGTAATACAATTACATTTGAGAATAAGATACATTATGATTGATCTATCAATAAAATTTTATGACGATTACATCAAATCTCTAATTGGTAACTTTAAAACTACTCACTAGAAAACTAAGCCAGAGTGTTATTCAATTTGGGTATGGTTTCATAAAATAATATTTTGTTTGTTTTATTTCCTCACATCTATTTTTTATTTTTATTTTAAAAAAAATAAAAATAAAACCCTTCAAGGATGTTCACTGATCTCTTTCTAAATTCTAAGATTAACATTGTACTTTTCTTCACAACGAGACAAGAACTCCTGTGTGCATATTATATATATATATATATATATAATGCAATTATCTGAACTTTTGATACTAAGTGAGTTTGATTTCTCTCTTCATGTCTAAAATGTAAACAATCACCCAATTTATTTTATATCCATCTATTCCTCTTCTTATCTTCATATCCATCTCTAAGAAGACTTTCTTCTCCCCTTTCACCACATTTCTTCCAAAACCCAAAAAAATATTGACCAACAATACATCAAGTGGTAGTGGTACTACTCTTAGTGGCCTCTTTACTTTACTTTCTCTGCTTTCTTTGTGGGTCAAAAACCATGGCCATGAAATCCCAATCTTTCTATACCCTGTCATTTTATAAAGTAAATAACCAAGGAAACCACCTCTCTTTGTTTAAAAGAAATAATAATCATCATAATAGTAAACCTTCATTTGAACCCTAAATCACTTCTTTCTTTTTTCAAATGGAACTAACCCTTTTCTACTAGTTAACCAAGACAATTAACCATGTCAGGTAATTACTCTCGTTGCCAACACTGACAAAGTACTACATGCATTTACACTAAAGTAAGTTAACCTTAATATAATCTCTCGTAAACCATCAAGAAAGTAAGAATACCTGAAATGGTGGTAGAGTTATCTTTCTAGCACTGTTGTCTCCAAAATGATAAACATACCAAATCACAAAAGTTTGTAATTCTTCCCCAACTCGGCAAATCGATATTCAATCTCATCCATTTACAAGACCTTGTTCATCTTTATAAAATGTAAACAATTAATCAGGGGTGTTCAAAAAACCCAGTAACAACGACCAACTCTACAGATTAATCAACCCAAACCATAAAGTTGGGTTGGGTTGAATTGAGTTAGAAAATTGGAGAAAAAAGTTGAGTTGAATAGTCAGGTTGTGCAAGTAAGGGGTTGGGTTGACCCGACCCAACCCGATTATGTATATATTATATAAAAATAAAATCTAAAAGTAAACCTCCTCTTGAATAGACATTGTAGAATTGAAATTTGAATGTATAACATATATTTCACATTGCACCTTGAATGACAATTTATTCACCTTGGATATTGAAAAACAATATGAAAATTTATCTAAATTATGCAGAGATGAAAAAAAAAACCAACTTACCAACCTAATTCGACCCGACTAGAATTTTTTTGGTTGAGTTGACTCTTAGATATTGAACAGATATAATTTATTTTTGGGTTGACAAGAAGAATAACAAATTAGAAGGTTTACTTTTGATAAATGACAAATTTTTATTCAAATTGATAAAATAGCAAAATCGAAATTGCTAGAACAATGTCTTAAATGCTCCTACTAAGTGAAAAAAATGAATCATAAATACAATTATTCAAGAAACCATAAATACCTATAATTAAAATCAAATTACCAACACCTATCATAATCAAAGCTCCACATAATTTATGTAGCCGTTTCATATTTTCTTCATATCATGCGCGTTCAGGCATTCAAACATTTGGACGGAAACAATATATTGGAGCTTCCAACATTGTCCCCCTTCAAACCATCCAAAGTCTTCATACATTTGACACAAATCAAGGGATTTTCTTTGTAACACCCAAAAAATTAAGGTAATTTTAAATTTAATTATTTTAGTTAAATTTAATTTATGTTGGAATTATTTGGGTGTTAGTTTAGATAATTGGAGAAAACTGTTTGAATTTGTAAAAATTAAGATTAATTAAGTACTTATTGCACTATGAGAAATTGGAATAATTTTGACGCCAGAAACAATGTTGGCGAAAGATGCGTCGGTGTTGACCACCTTTCGGTGACGCAACATTGGTTGCGTCGCAGAATTTTCTTCGACACACAAGAACTAAACATCGCGAAAAGTTTAAAATTAAATTTAATATCTTCACTTTTTGCGACACACAAGAATCAGTCGTCGCAGAAACTTCAAAATTAAATTTAATATCTTCATTGTCCGCGACGCACAAGAATAGGATGTCGTGAAAAGTTCAAAATTAAATTTAATATCTTCACGTTTCTCGACGCACAAGAACCAGACATCGTAGAAACTTCAAAATTAAATTTAATGTCTTTACTATCAGCGACGTATAAGAACCAGACATCATGAAAAGTTTAAAATTAAATTTAATATCTTCACTTTCTCTGACGTCTATCTGGCGCACATCAGGAAAAATGGAAGTTGTAAGTGTATGTATTGAAGTGACAATGGTTACCTTTCTGCAAGGTGTGGTATGTGCACATCGAGGAATGTTTAAATAATGAATTCATTATTTAATCTTTCTATGACGTTGGGGTTGTTCGACGTCGAAGAAAGGGCCCTTCCCTGACGTTTTTGAAGACGTTGAGGAAAGTCCACTCTATTTCTTCCTTTAACATAGAACTGATTGCAAAACGAAAGAATGAGAAAATTGACCGAGAGAGAGGAAAAGGAGGACATCCGTGCTGCCGTTCATCCATTTTTTCCGTTGCCATTACCGTTGCCAGAAGTGTCCTCGTCCCCCTCTTTCTCCTTTATCACTATTCCTCACTCTCTCTCTCCTTCCCTCTACTTTTTCCATATTTTTCTTCTCCGAATCGCTCATCTCTCTCTCTCATTTCTTGTACTTTCTCTCTTTCCCTTCTCTGAAACGCTCATCTCTGTCCCTTCTTCTATCCAATTTCATTCTCCAAAAATGATTAATCGCTTGAAAATAGACTAATTTATCAACAAGATCAACCATATCTGACAAGGATGCATAAATAAATGGAATAATTTAGTGGATTTCTTTTCATATATATTGTTAAATTAACTAAAATAATGAAAAATAAATTAAATAAATAATTAGAAAAATAATATTTAATGTCTTCCACGACGCACATGTCGCAGAAGCCTTCTGCGACACACACGTCGTGGAAGCCGTCTGCGATGTGCTGCAGTGTGCGCTAGGAAAATTTTCCATATCGTTGACATGAGCCGCATCGGTGAAAGTATCCCCAACATGCCTGTCTATGTCATCCGCTACGTCGCAGTAACTTTTGCCAACGTTGGTTAGGGTTTTCAGTGATGTATTGTTATGCCGAAGAAAATCTTATTTCTTTTAGTGTTGGAAGAATATTTAATTAATCATTGAAATTGAAATATTTTTGGTGTTGTTATATATTTGATGAAGATTTATTGCTTTTGATAATTTAATTTGGAAGATTTAAGGATATTGGTGAATTATTTATGTACATATATTAGTTGGGTTATGGAAGATTAATAATAAGAAAAATTGTATTGGGTGGCAAATTAGTTTAGCTAATTTGCAAAAATGGCTTTAAGGTTTGTGATTTTGCAAATATAGCAAAAATAATCAAATCCATACTTTTATATGTGTGGACTCAACTTCATTTTTTGTCATTTTTGACGGTCACGCCAAGACGACCACCAACCGTCAATCACTGATCACCCATTCCCGTTTTACATTTGTCGGTCAAGCTCCCAAGTCACACATGTTTCCTTTAGCCTTTAAGTTTATGAGTCGTGTACCTGTTCCAAAATCCGAGTTGTCCTCTTTGTGTGAGTCGCTCGCAAGCTTCACCCTTTTTGAGTTGAGCCGACCTTCGTCCACCAAGCTTGGGTTTGGTATGCCGAAATAAATATTTCTCAAATCTTAATTAAATTTACCGTGGATTTAAGTTGGGTTATTTTTACTTAAAGGTTTGACTAAATTTATTGGAGGATTTGAGTTGTGATTTTTCCTAACCAAGGTTGAATTGGTTTCAACCTCTTTCATTGGTAAGATCGAAAGTCTAAGTGATTAATTGTTTGATGTTGGTTGTCAAACCATTAATTCAGTTACATTTATGTTTAGAATTTTGTCTGATTGAGAAGCTGTGACTATTAGGAATAATTTTGTTAAGCTAATCTCGGGGTAAGAGACTACTATTAGGCCCTCGACAATAAATTAAAGAGATTGCATTATGTTTTCCTTATTATGCATTAACGTAGCTATGATGCATAATGTGACTGTTAGAGATGACTGTTAAAGATGGCTACATAGATGACCGTTATATATGACAGAGACATGTATGACTGAGACATGTTATGACTGAGATAAATTGTGAATGAGACATGCTATGATTTAAATATGTTATGATTATAATATGTATGACTGAGATATGATATTTATGATATGCTACATGTATAGGCAATGGTGTTCTGTTAGCTTTGTTTGTTAGAGTCGTACCCATATGGGTATCCCTCAGGATTACCACCTATTAATGTTTGTGTGGTTTATGCCTATGTGAATAACTTTTATGACTTATTCGACGGGGTTACTTTCAGTCTGATTCTCTTAGGCATTCCTTCAGGTCGTCGAAGACCAGTTTCTCTTAGATGTTTCTTCGAGATCATCGAAGACCAGATGAGTTCCTTTAGGATCAATCGATAGCGTGCGTTCGGGAGCATGATAGTTATGGGCTACCTTCTTACAGGAAGTTAACAAACACCTAGCGAGACTAATAGTGGGTCCCTTACTGAGTATATGTTTATATCACTCTTTCTATGTTTAAATTTTTTCAGGCAGGGGTAGAGGTAGTGGAAAGTTCGCGAATGACAAGAAGTGACCGTGGTTCGCCATAGGAGAAATTTTATGATTTCTTCTGCATTTATGTTTACAGTATTTTATTTAAAATTTTAGAACTCATGAGTACTTTTAAAATATTTTTTTATTATTTTAAATAGGGCTTGAACTAGTATTTGACATTTTATTTTTATTTCTGCATGATTTGTTTATGATTTATAATTAATTGTTTGAGGTTTTTATTGAAAGGTTTAGTATCTTCTTTTATTTATTTGTTTTTTTTTAGAAAATCTTTATTTAAATTAGTAGTAATGACTTCAACTTAGTATAAAGAGTTAGGTCGTTACAGTTGGTATTAGAGCCTTAGTTTTTAGGTTCTGTTGACAACTAACTTACGATGAAAGTCTTTGATTTTATCCCTATGGTTAATACGATCCTTCGTCACTCGTCGGGTATGTTTTATGATATAATTTTATGATTATGCATATATGACCTTGTCTGAATTAAACTAGATAAGTATGAATGTTATGAATGAATTTGTTGTAAAAGACTACTAGTGGTGGAATTTATGAAAAATGTCGCCACACAGAAGTGTTTGTAGAGGTGGTAGGAGAGGCAGAGGAGTTGGACGTAACCAGCCTGAGGGACAACTTGTTGTACAAGTTGTCGGCTTTCTGCACTTGTCACTCATGTAGACCTTGCTGCCATGGAGCAAAGGTATAAAGATTTATTATTTGAAGCATTGGCACATCGTTAGCCTGTCTAGCATACGTATTTACCTTCTTTTCAGATCTAAGCTGCAGGTGTTCAAGTCTCAACTGCAACAGTTTAGACCCTAGTTGTAACCCAGAACGTACCTGATCAGGTGTCAATAGAAGCCAAGAACTTGAAGGATTTCAAGAAGTATAACCTTCGTACTTTCAATGGGTCATTGGACGACCCTGCTAAGGCACACATGTGGTTGACCTCTATGGAGACTATTTTTTGCTATATGAAGTACCCTAATGACCAGAAGGTTCAATGCACCGTGTTCATATTGATTGGTAGAGACATGACCTGGTGGGAGTCCACTGAGAGGATGTTCGATGGAAATATAAACCAGATCACCTGGGAATAGTTTAGGAAGAATTTTTATGTTAAATTCTTCTCTGCTACCTTAAGGGATGCCAAGCGTCAGGAGTTCTTGAAACTAGAGTAAGGCAGTATGACTGTGGAGCAGTATGATTAGGAGTTCGATATGTTATCATGCTTTGCTCCTGAAATGGTAAAGATCGAGGCTGACAGAGTCGATAGATTCGTTGGAGGCCTTAAGTTGGAGCTTCAGGGCTTCATTTGAGCTTTTAGGCCAGCTACCCAAGTTAATGCATTGCGCCTGGCAGTGGATATGAGTATGCATGAGAGGGTGGATCTGGCTAAAGCTTCAGAGAAGGGGCCAACTTCATGACAAAAAAGGAAGGTTGAACAATAGCCTACAATAGCACCATAGAGGAAGTTGAGGTTATGTAGTATGTTCTAGCAATACCAACAGCAGGTTGCTGAGGTAGGCATAACTTTGAGAGAAATACCCATCACTACAAAAAATCGGAGCTCTCCCGATGCAGCAAAGGCATCGACAAAAACAATATCAAAACAAAGACCAATTCTCGATGCATAAAAATACACGTCGACCGAGATAAGTATTTTCGACATCTTAGTTCAAGACGTCGGGATACCCTAAATAAATATTTAATTATCGTATTTTTTTCGACGTCTCTTTACACAGTGTCGGAAAAAGTGTAGATATTTTCAACATCATAAGTAAAACATCGAAAGAGGTGAAAACTAATTTCGACATCTTACTTATGACGTCGGGAATAGGGGGTGTCTCCCGACGTTTTTTATGTTCGTCGAGAATTCTCTTATAAAAATCTACTTCAGTTCTGTAATTCACAGAACTGAAAATGAAAAAGGCCAATAAAGTTGAGAGAGAAATCGAGAAGGAGAGAGATCCACGTTGCCGCTCGTCGTCGTCTTTGTCTGACCGTTCGTCGTCATCTGTCGTCGTCACTATTCATTTTGGTAAGTGGTTTAGTTTAGTTATTGTTTTGTTTTACTTAATTAGTGTTAGTATTTACATTTCAAATTAGTTTTAGGTTTTAGATTTCAAATTAGTTTTAATATTTAGATTTTGAATTAGTTGTAGGTTTTAGTATTGAATTTGAATTTGAAGTGTTGTTAGGATTTTGAATTAGTTGTAGGTTTTAGGAATTTGAATTTGAAGTGTTGAAGTGGAGATTGAAGTGTTCAATTTGAATTTGAATTTGAAGTGTTGAAGTTGAGTTTAGTTAAAGTTTGGTTGAAAAGTGTGCTTTTATAATTTATAACTAGTTTGTGGTTGAATTGGATTTATACTTGATTTTGTAGGAGTAATTGAATTAGAGTTAGTTTATGTATGAATGTTGTGGGATGTTGTTATTGTTGTGAGATGTTGTTGTATCAATATTTGTGGTTCAACTTGCTACTAAGACCACTAGTTAGTTGAACTAGTACGTATTTGATAAGTTATTGGTTTTGTTTAGTAACAAACTTCTCCAAGTTATAAGCTTTTTAGTTTTTTTTCGTTTATGCATATCATTTATCTTTCGAGTTTCATATCTCCATCAATACTAACTCATTTTATGCATATGACCACTTGATTTGATGCATTTTTTTTCACTATATTTACATCTATTATCATAAAGTTAGCATTTTATTAACGTATCTTAATATTAAATTCTCTTCAAAATTAAATAAAACTATATTTAAACTTTGGAAGTCCATAACTTTGAACATAGTTGTCCGAATTGGGTTTTTTTTTATTCCATGCAACTTTTTGAGATGCAATTTGGAAATTACATTAATGTTATGGAATTTAATTTTGAATAGAATTTAATGTTATGGAAATTAACATTAATTAAGTACTTATTAGAAGAATATTTAATTAATTATTGAAATTGAAATATTTTTTGTGTTGTTATGGATTTGATGAAGATTTATTGATTTTGGTAATTTAATTTGGGACATTGATAAATTATATATGTATATATATATAACTAGTTGGGTTATGGAAGATTAATAATAACTATATTATTGAAAATAATATAATTATTAAATGTTTGTTTTTGAAAAGATAAAAATAAGGATGATTTGATGGGATTTAATTAGGGAAGAGAATAGGAATTATTATTATTATTATTAATTATATATTTAAAACCCACTTTGTGAAACGTGCAAGACCATTATTCATCTTATTCCTCTCTTTACCACACAAAACCCTAGCCGCCGCCGCTGCATCTTGTTGGTCGTTAACTTCCTCCACCGTCCCCCGTAGCACGTCTCAAACTGCACAACTCTGTTTTTTATTTCATCTCTGTTCGTGAAGCTCTGCGTTTTCGTCAATCTCCGTTCACGCTCCTTCCAAGCTTCTCCATCACGAGCCTCCACTGTCCGACGACCACACCAAGACGAATGCCAATCGCCAACCCTCGTTCCCGTTTCACATTTGTCGGTCAATCCTCCAAGTTGCGCGCGTTTCCTTCATCCTTCAAGTTCGCGAGCTATGTGTCTGTTCCAAGATCCGAGTCGTCCTTTTTATGTGAGCCGTCCACGAGCTTTCATCCTTTTTTAGTCGAGCCGACCCTCCTCCACCAAGTCCTACGAGACCGTTTATCCGAACCACTTTCAGTTTTAGCCTTCACCAAGTCCTACGAGACCGAAGCCTCTTTTATTAGAGCCACTTTCAGTTTTAGCCTTCTTTTACTCTTTTACCCTATTTGAACCATTAAGGTGAGTTTGTGTTGAATCAAGTATGCCGAAATGAATATTCTTAGATCTTAATTAAATTTACAATCGGATTTAAGTTGGTTATTTTTACTTAAGTTTTGACTAAATTTATTGGAGGATTTGAGCTGTTATTTTTTTTCAATCAAGGTTGAATTGGTTCCAACCTTCTTCATTGGTAAGATCGAAAGCCTAAGTGATTCAATTATATTTTATGTTTAGGATTTTTTCTAATTGGAAAGTTGTGACCATTAGGAACAATCTCCTTTACTTTTCTCAAATAAAATCTATAAGAAAATAATTGTAAAAATGTGATTGAGGCATAATTACAATTTTAAAATTTAAATTCAAATTGTTATTAAAAATATATTATGCACTATTTAATAAATTGTTTAAAATATAAAAAATTTGAAAAATCTTCTATTTATATTTGACATTATTTTAGGGGAGGATCTAAAATTTAAGTTCAAATTATTATTAAAAATATATATTATGTATTATTTGATAAATTGTTAAGAAATTGTTTAAAATATAACAAAACTGAATATCTTGTATATATATTTGTCATTATTATAGGAGAAGTTGTTGCAATATTGTCTAAAAAAATAGCATTTTTAGTTAAGATTTACCAAATTTGAATGTATAAAACGTGTGTTTCCAATGTGTGGTACTAACATCCCTAGTTCATTTTATGAAGCCAAACGAAAATTGCGTGATTTGGGCCTAGGGTATAAGACTATTCATGCTTGTAAGTATGATTGTGTATTGTTCTAGAAGGAGTTTGAGAACTTGCAACAATGTCCTACTTGTGGTGAGTCTTGATACAAAATTAATTCCAACAGATCAGGAAAGAAAATTCCACAAAAGGTATTGTGTTACTTTTCTTTGGTGTCAAGATTACAATGATTGTTTGCATCGAAAGAAAGTTCGATAGACATGCAATGACATAAGGATAAACGAGCAAAAACAGAGAATGTGTTGAGACATCCATCCGATGCAGAGGGATGGAAGCACTTTGATTATGAATTTTCTGATTTTTCTTTAGAGTCACGAAATATCCATTTGGGGTTAGCTTTATATGAATTCAATCCGTTTGGTCATATGAGTACCTCGTACAGTATGTGGCCTGTGGTTTTAATTTCGTATAATTTGCTACCATGAAAATGCATGAAAGAGTCAAACTTCTTCATGTCATTGCTCATTCCAGGTCTTAAATCTCCTGGTAGAGAAATTGATGTGTACCTACAACCATTACTTGAGAAACTAAAAAATCTATAGACGTTTAGTGTACGTACGTATGATTGTCTGACGGATCAATGTTTTCAGTGGTATGTAGCCTTACTGTTGACAATTAATGACTTTCTAGCATATGATGATCTATCCGGTTGGAGTACAAAAGGATATCAAGAATGTACCATTTGCATGGGAGATAGATCATCGTTTGGAATACAGGAAAGATAGCATTCATGGGACATCGACGATATCTTCCAGATAACTATGTTTGGCATTGAAGTAGGCTCCATGATGGAAAGGTAGAGCGTAAACCACCTCCAGTTGTAATGAATGGCCAAGAAATATTGGAATAACTAGATTCCTTGGAGTTTTCTATAGTGAGTAAGCATCCTTCGTTAAAAGATAGAAAAAGAAAACGAGTTCTCAATTGTACTAAGAAAAGTATTTTTTTTTATCTTTCTTATTGGTCGAGACTACTTATTCGTCACAAACTTGATGTAATGCACATTGAAAAGAATGTTTGTGACAATTTGGTCGGTACGTTGTTGAATAATGAAAAAAAAAGATACCACGAATGTCTGGTTGGATTTACAAGATTTGAATGGTAACCGATTGGTGAAACCACATGCGAGTTATACCCTGACTAGCAGTGAACGGATTGAGTTTTGTAAGTTCTTGAAAGCTATTAAGTTTTTTGATGAATTCGTTTCTAATATTTCATGATGTGTGAATGAAAACGAGGGAAAAATATCAGGTCTCAAAATGCACGACTTTCATGTACTGCTACACTGACTTTTTTCTATCGTTGTTAGAGCATTTTTACCAAAAAATATGTACACTATAATTACTAAACTGTACAGTTTTTTTTCATGATTTGTGCGCCAAGACGATAAGAATAAGTGATTTGTACAGATTGTAATAAGATATTATAATTATATTGTGTAAATTAGAAATAATATTTTCACCTACTTTTTTCAGCGTCATGGTACACCTTGCAGTTCACTTGCCATATGAGATGAAGGTTACTGATTCGGTTTCTTACAATTAGATGTATCCCATTGAAAGAAGTCTTTGCACACTAAAGCAGTATGTTCATAATAAATCACGTCCTGAGGGATCTATTGCAGAAGGATATCTTATGAACGAATCAAGTACTTTCTATTCATGGTATCTGAAGGGGATTGAGACCCAATTCACTAGAGATGATCGAAATGACGATAGCATTGAAGAGGATGAGGTCATTAGTGAGTTTGAAGTATTCATTCAGAAGGTACGACCATTGGAAGCATCACGTTTACGAAGTATCACAAGAAAAGGAACGACTCTTTCATTGGTACATCCTCTGCAACGTGGATGAAATAGCTGAGTATTGGAAGTACGCATTTCTATACCTTGTTCGATTAACACATTTATTTGACAATATACACACATTTTAGGTATTTATACCTTGTCGACACACAAACTCACAATTGTGTATGTTAGAAACACTTGTTTTTGATATGTCATCGGGTGAAAGCTTTTTTGAACTGTTTAAATGACACCAACAAGCATTCCCGACGCACAACACAAAATAGTAGAGTCATGGTAATGGAAAAGGTAGTAGAGGTAGTGCCAACAAGCATTCCCGACGCACAACAAGCATTCCCGACGCACAACACAAAATGTTACATGTTCAATATCCATTTGGACGACGTGCTTGGCTATTCAAGTATTGATGGTTTGACATAGATAAAAACAAAAATCATAGAACGCACGAGAAACTAGGCTATAAATCAATAAATACGTCTCATTTTTTGTTCGTTGAGGAACCAGTGATTCTCGCAATCCAGGCACATTAGGTGTTCTACCTTGAGGATCCTAAAAATGGTATCAATTGGAAAATTATTCAAGTGGTACAAAATAAATGTGAACGTGCCAGAAGTGGAAGATATCAAAAATGATAAACTTAATGTACTAGAAATCGTAGTCAAACATCGTGTGGACGAACACGTCATTGAGGATGACACTCTGTGTAGGATTGAAGTTGATCCTACAATAGTGCAAGGATCAAATGTTCGTCATGCTGTGGAAAATTTCATAAACGATGAAGATGACGAACAATCATCATATCAAAGCGGGTCAAACGATGATGAATAAAAATGTTTTTTTTACATATACACACATTTAGTCACTTTCTATACATTAATTACGTTGTGATACTCACGTTTGTTGATACGCATTGGATAACACGGGCAGTTCGTTGTCAGTAGGCGACAATTCAGGTTCGTAATAATTAGCATTTTTAATACAATTTCTCTCAAATCATGTCTTTAAGTTATGCTTATTGTACCTAATAACAATCATTTTCAATAGATCCCTTTCATCCGACTCCCACTCCCAATGCGAGGAGAGTACGATGACATTCTTGAAACATAGATGTCGAACGGTACGTGTAGCAAAATGGAAGAATTCCCATTTCAATCTTCCCTGGAGGGGACAGACATGTCTCGACACACGCCCCTCGTTTCAAATACACAATCGGTGTGTTGACACAAGACACGTTTTCTATTAAGGCTCTGAAGTGGAAAGATGTACCACCAGAGTGCATCGAGATCGTTAAGGGCATTCTAACGGTAAGTTTATAAATTCATAAACATTTATATATGTTTCTATTCCCTATAAAAGCTATAGTAACTTGAAACCTATTTCTTTTGTAGCAATTTTTCGTGTTTAATCTAAACGATATAACATTTAATCTGTTTGTTGAGCATCAAATGCTCATCGTGTGGAAGGAATTCAGAGCAGGTAACCATCGACATTTTAAGAAGTTTAGCGACCTTGAACAAGCACGAGCAAAGCCGCCCTCGAGATTGATCAATCGGGTGGAAGATTGACATTTTCTCTGTGACCACTACATCACTCGACGATTTCAGGAAATTTATATACTTTTATGTTGAAATCAATTAACATTTATTTATTTAATTTATTTGAAAGTATAACGTTTTAATCATCGTCATTTTTGGAATGTAGGAGCAATTATATATGTGCAAGGCTATTAGGGTGCGACAGCCTTACAACCACAGAAGCGACACAAAGTCGTTTATTTAGAGACAAATAGAGCTTACTGAACTATACGGTCATGTGGTGGACCGTGTCGAGTTATTTAGAGAAATTGACTTCAATAATAGTGGTGAGTTCATTTCACTAGTAGTAGAGAAAGCTTTTGTAAGTTTTAGAAAGTTATATGTTTGGTTATATTTTGAGTTCTATTTTTAAGTTTGATCATCTGTCAAACTTACAAGCTTCTATTGTGCAGAATCAAATGGTGGAACTTTAGTCTCAGCCCATCCCAGAGGGTTCTCAACCACTTAATTGAGGACAAGATATGCAAAATAGTTTTGGATAGACGATCGGGCTACTCAAAAGATCTTGGTTCGGGCCCAAAACCCAAGTTTAGGACTACCGCTTCATCTTCTTTCTCCAAGATTTATGACTACCATGCACGCATAGCGGAGGTTAATGAACTAAGGATAAGTCTTGAAAATGCTAACTAAATGGAGGAGCGAGATCGACAAATGGAGGAGCGAGATCAACAAATTGCGGATCATGCACGACAGATAGAGGAGATGAAGAAGATGCTTGAGGAGATGAGTCAGGCACAGAGAGGTGGTGATCACTTGGGGTACACACTTTTCAATATTTAATTTGTTTAATTTTGCATATGTGATATTCTACCTATACTTTTATGCATTTGTAGGTTTGACGTTCGTACTTATAGTGCACTAGAGCATTAACTTTCAAGTTTTTTTTTATGTAATGTTTTAAATTATGTAATTATTTTTTTTTGTATTGAACATATTTCATGTATCATTTTGTAATGAATGAAAATATTTTTATTTTATTGCAAATTTTACTATGTCAAGGCTTAGTTAAAATAAATAAAATAAATAATAAGAAAATAATAGAAAACAATAAAAAGATAATAAAATAAAAAAAATAAAAAAAATTACAAGAGAGATATAATAAAAGAAATAATAAAAACACCTTCCCCGATGCAGACATTGCTGAAGGCTTCTGCGGCGTGACTTTGCAGAAGTCGTCTATGACGTATTGATGTGTGCGCCGAGGACAGTTTCTCCATCATTGGTGTGAGCTACGTCACAGAAAGTATTCCCAATAGGCTTTCCGCGACATGTCGGCTGACGTCGTCCATGACGTCACGATAACCTTTCGAGACGTTCATGAGGATTTTTGGCAATGTGTTGTTGCGACGGGGAAAGTCTTATTTCTTGTAGTGCTTTCAAGGACAAGATGAAAAGAATATAAATTGGAAACTTTAAAGAGAATAACAATGTTGATTTTTGCACTTTTTGAGGATTGTAAAGTTTAATAATGTTCTCGAAAATTTGGGAAAAATGAAGTATTTAAAAAGAGGGGAAAGATAATTTCAAAATCATTTTGGATCATTGGATGTAAGTAAAAGAAAAATGGAATGGTTGAGATTTAAACTCAATTAGCTGTTAGACACAATATAAATAATAATATAATAATATGTCTTTTCAAAATACTTTGTTTAAAGTTTAATAGAGCAACTTCACCATCTTTTAAACAAAAGAACTAGTTGTTATACATAAAGATAAATAATAATATTAAAGTCATTTTCTTTCTAAATTCATTTTCTTTATAAAAGCCAATAAAACAAAACCAAAAGTCACATTAGTTACTCTTCCATTGCTCCAAGTGACTTTCTCTAATTGGTTCAAATTGAATACTTGACCGCCACATCACCATCTCAGGTATTTTTTCATTAAGCTTCTTTTAACAATATTTTCTTCGTTTAAATTTCGATTTGGGTGATTCAAGAGGTGTTAGAATCATTGCTCCAAGCTCTATGTTATGGACTATTAAAAATAATAAAATTGTCAATAAAAAAATCAGATTTATAATCATCAATGTCGTCACGTGCCCAAGACGACGCAGAGTGGCCGACATCCTTAAAAGAGTTAGTTTTAAAAGAAAATATGAGTCGCCATCAATCTTTTTTACGGTGTGATTGGACACCAAAATAAAGTAAACAATTTTTAAAAAATGGTCTGCGAAAAATAGAGTTGAGTTCGAGAGTCATTTGTGTATGAGAAAGGTATTAGCACCCCACAACACCTACTTAGAAAAACGGTGGCCAAATCTTAAAACTTGAATTGAAAATATTTTTTTAATTTATTTTAAAACTAATGTTTTATTTTACCCCTTATTACTCCAATATTTTAAGCGATAATCTCATAAAATAAGTGAAACAAATTTTCCATTAATTAGACTATATATTGAAGAAAATTTCTCACCTTAAGAAAATGAGAAATTATCACAATTTCTTAAAATCTATCATAGGCTAGTATTCAAATAAAGATTTTTTTAAAAATATTGATTAAATTCATTTTTTCTTAAGATCAAATCTCGGACTCCCAAAGATAATGATCCCTCACCTTAAGAATTATAGAAAATTGGACTCCTAAATTTCCTATATTCCATCATAGGATTTTGTTTAAGAAAAAAAAAACGGTATAAGTGATTAGAAAATTTTATGAAATTATTGATTAAATTTTGAAAGTTTAAAAAACATATAAAAAAATTATAACATTATAGACAAAATTTGCTAAATGATTAAAAAAGAGTATTTATTTTAAAACATAGAAAATTTTATATATAAAGAGTTGTACATTTAAGTACATATAATAATTATTATTATGATCGTAATATGAATAAGTAAAAAGAAAAAAGAAAAAAATATAATAACAGAAGATAAAAAAAAAAAAAGAAAGAAAGAAAAGGGAAAAAATGAAGGATGACAAAGAACGAAAGGAAAAAAAAAGAAAAAAAAAAATAAAGAGGGGTGATGACAAAAAATTAAACAACAACAATAATATAATGATAATAATAATAAATTTTCTGTATCCTCATTCTTTTTCTCTATATTTTAAACGAAAGAAAATATATGTTAAGAGTTGAGATTTAAAAAATAAAAAAGTAATAGAATAGCAATAAATAAAAAAGACAAATATTTTGACTAAAGAATTTTACTTTTTTTTTAAATGATAAAAGAAAAGAAGATGAGTAAAATTAAAAATAGTCTAAATTTTTCTTACATGTTCTTTTTAAAACATATCTCAAATGTGTTGGGAATGAAAACACACTTTGGCACATACAATGAGTTCAATAAATAGAATTCCAACTTTTAAGTATCTCAATATTTGTGTATTCAATCACATCAGCATTCGAGATTTTGTTAGTCCCGAAACTGCAACAAAAAACTTTTGTTTCTACAAAACACTAAATGCTGGAATTCCAAAAGCTTGCAGGAAAAGATGACACGTGTTGCCTCCTCATTGTTTATTTTTGTCATTTAAATTCACAACCAATCCTTCACTTCACCCCCTCCTCCTCATAACCCTATACATCCCCCAAAAAAATGGCCTTCGACGACCTTGAAGATAGCCAACCTCACTATCCTCCACCAGCACACAGGCCGCCACTGGTTCTCCACATCCACCACCACACTCACTACACTCACTACACTCACACTCCATACTCTCCCACTCTTATTCACCACCATTCTCTTCAATCCCATTCTCCCTTCTCCAACACATCACCAACCGTCAAGGTCTACACCAAAGCAAACACTAATTTCTCTCTTGCCATCCGCGACGGCAAGATTGTCCTTGCTCCTTCCGATCCAGACGATCCCGCTCAAGTATGATCTATCCATTACTCGATCGCTTTCTGTTTTCGCTTTAATTTATAATTAGAGCATTCGATTTTTAAATTTCTTCCTTACAATTCGATAATTTAATGGTGTTGGTGAATCGTGAACGTTTCAGCACTGGTTCAAAGATGAGAAATACAGTACAAAGATTAGGGATGAGGAAGGAAGTCCCTGCTTTGCTCTGGTGAACAAGGCCACCGGTCAGGCGATGAGACATCCCGTCGGTATCGGAGCTTTTCATCCGGTAAAATTTTCCCCTGATTTTATTGCCATTTTTTGGAGTTCATCTGGAAATTGGAATTTCATTCTGTGATAGAATAAATATATGAATTTACAGATCTCGGAAAATGATTTTGATGAACTGGAAATGCCTTTTTACGTAAACCATAAATCATTTATACTTTAACGTTCGTTGCATGCGTATATTTATAATTATAATTTTCTTCTGTGAATTTAAAATATATAAATAGCAACTCTTTTCAACTGAAAACAGTTAAATTAGGTAATCGGGTTAGTCATTAATGTACAACATTCTATGAACGTAAAAACCATACAACCTTTAATATTTTGTAACATATTTTTTGTGCAAATTCATGTTCTATTTTTATTTGTAGGATGTAATATTGACTCCACAAAATTAATTAACCTTGTAGGTTCGGTTGACATGCTACAATCCAAATGATGTGGATGGGTCTGTACTGTGGACACAGAGCATGGAAGATGAGGAAGGATACAGAGCCATAAGGATGGTGAATAACGTTCGCTGGAATCTTGATGCCCTCCATGGGGACAAAAAGTCCGGTGGAGTTTACGACGGCACCCCATTGATGTCTGGTCATGGAATGCTTTAGAAAACCAACTGTGGAAGATTGTACCCTACTGTAAGTTCCTTCTCTATGATACTATGGTCAGATATCATTCTCTCTCGTTCATCTTGCTGTTACTAAATTTCGATTTCTGGATCTCTCATGCCATATCAATGAGTTATATTGCTATTTTAGACTTCTTGATTCTAAATTTTTTAATTCCCTATTCCTAATCATTTAATTTCCTGTTAAACATGGATTTCATGTTAAAAATGATAGATCATTAAGGGATTATTTGGAGGAGGAGGTGGAGGTGGAGTTTATTAGTTTTTAGATTTGGTGAAAAGGAGCTATTTAGTCAAGTCCACGTGTAAGGAGTTACTGAGTTATTGAAGCAATGGTTTTGATCCGTGAACACCTTGGGCTTATTATGGTGTGTTTTTTACCTATTTTTTCTTCCAAATAATTTTCAAAACTATTTCATTGAGGAAAAAAAAGTGACAGAATATCTATACAAAAAATAAAGTCCATTCAAAAAGAGGCACTCCCGTTATAAATTCTCTTGGTCAATGAAAAAGTCAACGGTCCAAATCTTCCATTCTCATATTCTATCTAGAGATAATAGAATGTTGGAACATTGTTGTACTAAATCATGTTTAGATTAAATCTTAAAATTTTGGAACTTGGTGTTAAAATTAACAACTTTCTGTTTCCTTTTGTCTTCTTGATCTTAAAATTGTGTACAAAAAGGACGATATGATGAATTGAAGGGGATGCCATGGAGTGTTATACTAGTTGATAATTTCTCTTTTCTTTTATTGAAGATTAATGTTTTTAATTAGTTGACATGTGGTTTCTTCCTTTCTTGGAGGTTAAATGTTTAAACACACCTTCGTTGGAATATTGTCATTTTTTTTTAATGTTTGGATGTTTGAAAAAGAACTATGTTTTTGTTTAGTTTGTGTGATTACTTTAACTTACATTAGTTAATTCATATAATTCTGTCAAAATATTAAAATCAATTTGAGCCATTAAATGGATATTACTTTCTATTTGATTAGTTAATTTAGAGTATCCTAAATTTTAGATATGGGGATGGAAGTGTTAAAAAAGAACCTCAAGTCCTATATGTATACAGGACAATTTACTCAATCACCCCCTAGTTTTGCCTATTATTGTTATGCTAATTACTATTATTTTTTTAGTTTAGGTTTTTACGATTAAGATATATAAAGACATGTCTTCGTATTTTTATTGATATGTTTACAAGAATAAAACATATTTCTATTATACTTTTGAAAAATTTATATCACATAACAAAATAATTCATTAAATTTTCTTTCAGCTTAGATATTGTATATAAAGTAATGTTTGACATGGATGAATCAAAATTTTTAATTTCTATGATATTTTTTATAAGTGAAACATAACAGTATATTACATTAAAATTTCTTCACAGCTTAAATATCATTCAAATGATAAACATCTTTCAAAAACTTCAAAATGTCTTTTTGTAAAAAATATTTATAAATTTTTAAAAGATTTGAATTAAAGAAAATTGTTAAAAAATACTTAGTATTGGATGAAAATTGTTGAAGTTTTGTTTAAAATATCGTTGAATTTAAAGAAGTTAAAAAACTATTCTCAATTGAAATATTAATTGAACGGTTAATATTTCATTTCAAAAGTAACTTTAAAACATTTTAATTTTAAAGTTATTTCTCACATTGTAGTATATATTTTTGTTGAATAAAATTTCTTTGGCTCGAATGACTTGCGCTTCTTTTAAGTTTTGTGAATCATTTTTCAATGAATAACAATGTATAATAGTGAGAAGAGAATGGGGTATGTCTCCAATATACTTAAGATTTCCTTCTAACACAAGCCGAAACAACTACAACAAGATAATATATATAAATGTTGCTCTTAAGACAAATTGAATGACCAATAACCCTAGACTAGGTGTTCTAATTTAAATAGCAACTATTCTCTTAAAAAAAAGGAAGATTATGGTAGGAGAAACAGAAAATAATGCAACTATCACTAAGGAAAGTATATTGTAGAATGAACATTTCTATTGACCATCCTTTTCTCAAAACAATAATTGTAGGTCATTTTAGATATTTGAAGATTTTTAATTTAGACTTATTTTTTCAATGAGATTAATACTATAGTTATTTCATATACGGATTGTGACTGTAAGAGTAATATTTCAATTTTTTAAAAGTTATTTATGGGTATTTTTAAAACTTTTCAATAATTTAGAAGTATTTTTTAATCAAAATTTTAACGTTTTTTTATTTAAAACTAACAATAAGGAAATTTTTAAACCATTTTAAAAGTTTGATGACATTTTATTGAAAGTTTAAAGATATTTTTTTATACAAAATTGCAATGTAAATGAATTTGCTCTGTCATAAGTTGAAGTTGTTTTTCAACAAATACGAAGGAGAAAGTTGCAACTTCATTTACCTAAAACTGAACACTATGGGATTCAACAATTTGCTTTGGTTTGAAAGCCTTTCTGTATATGTCGTAGTTTTATCAACTGTAACATGAATTCATTGATGTTTGTAAAACAATGAAATTCAAATAACTAATAACATCAGAATGGAATGAGCTATAGACAAGCATTAGTAGCTACCAAATTGAAAACAAAGGTTAAAAGCTTAACACGCGTCCTGAATTGAAACGAGACAAAATTACATATATAGTTATAATTTTTACTAAAGTATGTTGCCATTTCTTTTTAATGTCGATGTTTCAAAATGAAACTATGTTTATGTTTAGTTGTGTGATTACTTTAACTTACATTGGTTAGTTCATTTAATTCTATCAAAATTTTAAAATAAATTTGAGCCATTAGATAGATGTTTATTCAATTTTTATCAGTTGGTTTAGAGTATCCTAAATTTTAGATATGGAGATGGAAGTGTTAAACAAGAACCTCAAGTCCTATATGTAACACAATTTACTTAATCACCTCCTACTTTTGCTAATTACTATTATGATAATTACTTTTATTTTTTTATCACAGGTTTTTACGTAATGTATTAAATCTTAGTTCATGTCTTCGTATTTTTATCGAAATTTTTACTTTTGATCCTTTCAATATTTTCATTATACTTTTAAAATATTTGCAAAACATGATAGAATAATAAATTAAATTATTTTTTCACTTAAAATGTTATTTATTTTTTGAAAAGTTTAGGAAATATAACAAATTAATCGATTGAAATTCCTTATATAAGTAATAAACATCTTACAGAAACTTTAAGATGACTTTTTGTATTATATATGTGTGTATATATATTTGAATGTTTTGTTTCTATAATGTTTTCAGAACAATATTTATGTTAGACATCTTTTTATGATAAGAGTCCAATTATTTCTTAACATTAATTTTAAACCTTATGACTAGTTTCTAGACTTGTAATTGAAAATATAATAAAATAAATTAAAATATTATTTATATACATTTATACAACAAAATCTATTCGTAGATGTTTATGCTAATAGTGGTAGATTCAAAATTTTATGTAGGGACATAAGTTCATATAATATAATTTTGAACTCGTTAATAAAATGATTAAATAATATTATGTTTGTCATAACTGTATCATGGTTGATCTAGAATTTCATTTTCGGCACAATCTATATATGTAGTTTTTGAATATTAGATCGGTTTGTGTCTAATAATTTTTAGTAGATGTTTTCTTTCATAAAAAAGATATTAGTAAAGTGAATAATAAAGCAAAAATGTCTATTTGAAAATGAAATTTATATGTTTTAATTTTCAAAAACTAAAAACTTATAATTTATTTGTTACGTTTGAGTCATTTATTTTTTAGCATTTTAAAAAATAGCAAAATTGAAATTCTTTACAAAATATACCAAAATTCATCTATCTCTATTTGGTCCATTTAAGTTTTTTTGGTTGTATTTTGTGAATTAGTTTCATTTCTTTACTATTGATAACAATTTTGCATTCATTTTTTTTATTGTTTTTGAAAAACAAGTTTATTTCGTCCAATTTTCTTACGATGGTTGGCATGTTTGCAAGAGTTGAAAGCTTGACAAAATTTTAAAAATAAAAACAAGTTTCTTCAAGTTAAAGTCTTACAGTACAAGAAATATCAGTTACGATAGCCTTCAAACACGCTATCGTTGATTTTTCATAGCATTTTTGAAATGCTATTGTAGATGATGTTATCGAAAGTTCATGAATTTTCATAGCAACGCAATGCACAACGCTATAATATGTCCCCAGTGATAGCACATATATGATGCTATTAATGCTTTTTATAATATGAAAAAAAATGTTATTGAATCATTTTGATAGCGTTTATTATTGCGTTGGCAAGTTGCTATCAAAATGTTTCAATAGCGTTTTCAATAACAATGGAAAGCTGCTATAAAAGACAATTTATAGCATTGTGTATAGCGTTCGAAAAGTGTTATGAAAACGTTTCAATAGCTATTTTAATAACATTGAAAAAACGTTATTGAAAATTGGAGAACATTTTTTATTGCATTAGACAGGCGCTATAAAAATGTTTCAATAGCGTTTTTAATAACATGGGAAAACGCTATAAAAGCCTTTTTGTAGCGTTTTTTATTGCGTTCGGAAAACATTATCAAAACCAATCAATAGCTATTTTGATAATATTGAAAAAATGCTTTTAAATTTTTTTTGTAGCGTTTTATAACTGCCAACTTTTTAATTGCGGTATTCGTAGAGCCATTAATAACAATATAAAAAATTGATATATTATAATTATAATTCATTGTTAAGAAAAGTTTTATGGTATTAAAAAAGTACCATAAAAAATTATATAAAAATAAAAAGACGTTATAAAAAAATAGAAATGTTATTGAAAGTTTCTTTTTTTTTATTAGCATAATTAATCTTAATGGAAACAAATTGTAAATACCCTATTTTCACACACAAGTCACAACAAGTCGGGGGGGGGGGGGGGAGAAAGTCACAACAAGTCCTTTAG
>JBBPDI010015798.1:0-23402 GCA_037974545.1 Cucumis variabilis
TCCACATGAAAAGAAACTGGATTCAAGAACAACCAGTGGTTTATTCATTGGTTATCCAGAAAAATCAAAAGGATATAGATTTTACTGTCCTAACCATAGTACAAAAATAGTTGAAACTAGAAATGTAAGGTTCATTGAGAATGACATAATTAGTTGAAGTTTGGAACCACGTAAAGTGGAAATTCAAGAAGTTAGGGTGGAAATCCCTTCATCTATAACTTCTTCTTCTTAAGTTGTTGTTCCTGTAGTTGTTGACTTATTTAACAATCCATAAGAACAACAAATTAATGATCAAACTCCACATAATGATGTTATGACAGATGAACCTGTAACTGAGGGACGACAAGAAATAGAGTTAAGAAGATATGTAAGACCAAGAAGGTCAGCTATTTCTGAAGACTACGTGGTTTATTTGCATGAGTTAGAATTTGACTTAAGTATTGATAATGATCCGATTTTATTTTTACAAGCCATTAAAATAGATAATTCTGCAAAATGGTTAGATGTCATGAAGGAAGAGTTAAAATCTATGAATGATAATAAAGTCTGGGATCTTGTAGAATTGCCTACAAAAAGTAAAAGAGTTGGATGTAAATGGGTGTTTAAGACCAAATGTGACTCAAATGGCAATATCAAACGATACAAGGCTAGACTTATTGCAAAAGGTTATACTCAGAAAGATGACATTGATTATAAAGAGATGTTTTCTCCTGTATAAAAAAAGGACTCGTTAAGAATTATTATGGCTTTAGTAGCTCATTATGATTTAGAGCTTCATCAAATAGAAAACAGCTTTTTCTAAATGAGAATTTAGATGAAGTGTTCATGGATCAACCAGAAGGTTTTATGATTGAAGGAAGGGAACATATGGTGTGTAAATTAAAGAAGTCAATAGATGGACTTAAACAAGCTTCTAGACAATGATATCTTAAGTTTAATGATACCATTACATCTTTTAGGTTTAAGGAAAACATCGTTGATCGATGTATATACCTAAAGATCAGTGGAAGTAAGTTTATAATTCTTGTCCTATATGTTGATGACATCTTGCTTGCTACGAATGACTTTGGGTTGTTATGTAAAACCAAAGAATTTCTCTCTAAAAACTTTGGAATGAAAGATATGGGTGAGGCATCCTATGTGATTGAAATTGAAATATTCCGTGACCGAACACATGGATTGTTAGTATTGTCTCAAAAGGCATATATTAATAAAGTTTTAGAGAAATTTAAAATGGATAAATGCTCTTCAGGTGTAGTTCCAATTCAGAAGGGAGATAAGTTTAGTCTCATGCAATGTCAAAAAATGAATTGAAACGAAATCAGATGGAAATCATTCCTTATGCATCTATTGTTGGAAGCTTATTGTATGCACAAACTTGCACTAGACATGACATCAATTTTGCTGGGGGTATGCTAGGCAGGTATCAAGGTAATCCAGGAATGGATCATTGGAAAGCTGCAAAGAAAGTTTTAAGGTATCTACAAGGAACAAAGGATTATATGCTTACTTACAAGAGATCTAATCATCTTGAGGTGATTGGATAGATTTTGTCGGATGTGTGGATACAAGAAAATCCACTTTTGGCTATTTGTTCTTATTAGCTGAAGGGGCAATTTCATGGAAGAGTGCAAAGCAGTCTATTATCGCTGCATCCACTATGGAGGCTTAATTTATAGCATGCTTTGAGGCTACAGTTCATGGTTTATGGCTGCGGAACTTTATCTCAGGATTCTGGAATTTTTGGCAGTATTGCCAAGCCACTGAGAATTTATTGTGATAATTCTGCAGCAGTTTTCTTCTAAAAAAACGACAAGTATTCCAAAGGTGCTAAACATATGGAATTAAAATACTTTGTTGTTAAAGAAGAAGTTCATAAAGAAAGAGTGTCAATCGAACACATTAACACTAAACTTATGATTGCGGATCCACCGAATAAAGGATTGCCACCAAAGGCATTCATTGATCATGTAGAACTTATGGGCATCAGTAGATACCATTATTGAAATCAAGATTATGTTATTTGACACTTTGAGCTCATTTATTTTTTGTTTCTGATTTTATCTCATAATTCTGTTCTTATGATTAATATATACATAAAAAAATGATGTTAAACAGAACATCGTCTTTCATAAAGACACTTATTGTTGGACCGTTATTGATTATCTTTATTATAAATCATGTTAATAGAAGAACTATTTCAGTGATACATGGAAAGGAGTATGTTAATACAATAATGTATGACCGCCATGACCCTTAGTAGTTTCTTTGGTTTAACATGATATGTTATGAAGTTCAATTTTGTGCATTATGTCTATGAACGTATATGATAAATTATGTCAATGGGCCAAGTGGGAGAATGTTAAATTTATTTTTAAATATAATATTATTAATGTGGCCCATATGTATTATATCATATTTTATCTGTTTTGAACCTATTATTTTATTAGGCTCATTAGGTAAAAAGATAATGCCCTAATTAAACACCATGATGAGTGGTGTCTATAAATAAAACCTTAGGGATTGGTCCTCTCACTGTCTTTATTAAGTAGCTTATTCTTCCCGTCAAGAAACAAAATCGAGATCTAAAGGAAGGCAAGTGAGAGAAACACAATTCCATTAAGAAGATTATTCATGGATCAATGTATGTTATTCTTATCTAAATTTAATTTGTTAAATCATCTAGTTCAAAGAACTTGAGACTTATTGTTATATACAGTGTTAGGGTTTTATTGTATAATCATGAAACACAAAAGTTTACAGCCCCAAACTCGAGATTACGTCAAGTCTTCTGGAACTGTAAGCTCTGTTACTATAAAGATTGAAAGAAATCCAAATTCACACTTACAAATCTCTCTTCTCAAATAGCCTAATAAAAGCTATTTAAATTCATTACCACAAATATCTTGGAATAAAATAAGATAACCTTAACTCAAAAGGAAAAATACACTATTTATTTTGCTACTGTCACCTAAAATACTAAAGAAGAAAACAACCATGCTCTTGGTTTAAATTTTCCCCAGTGGCAAATAGATAGTTCATGGCCTTATGCTGCAATTTTTCCTTCTCACCTCCTCTTAAAGTTGAATCCACTCGCCACTTGATTTCTTTTTTGAATTAAAGCCTCCAAATTAATCAATTAAAATAGATGTCTTTCAAAAAAATATAATAAAGTGGCAAAATATTTATACCGTATACAACAATTTCGAAAACGAAAAAAGTTCACAGACTCACAATAGAAAATACAAAAAATGCCTCGCAATTAATTGACATCCAACATGCGTAATATATTTGATAAACACACGCGTAATATATTTGGGAAACTATCTTTTAGATTTTGCTATTATTTCCTACACGATCGTTTAGATTTGATCGTTTATATTTGAAAACGACCGTTTATATTTGGGAAACGATAATTTAGATTTGACTATTTTTGGTACACGATCATTTACTTTTGATAATCCAATATCTCAATGATTTTTTTCACAATATTTTATATTTGGCACACGATCTTAAACAACCTAATAACAATTTGAAAAAAAATTGCAGGAGAGAAAAAGATGATGGAAAGAAAATTGTAGAAGGAGAGAAAAAGATGATGGAAATAAAAGAAAAACAACCAAATAACAATTTGAAAAAAATTCTTTAAAAAATTGCAGAAGGAGAGAAAAAGACAATGGAAAGAAAAGAAAAATTGCAGAAGAAAAAAGATGGAAAGGATGGACAAATGAAAATATTTTTAAAAAAAAAGCAGCAGAAGAAAAAAGGACAATGGAAAGAAAAAAAATCGTAGAAGAAGAAAAGAAAAAAAATTGCAGTAGAGGAGAGAAGAAAGACCATAAGAAAGGGCAAAACCTGAATTTTTTTTTAAAATGGTCAGTTTCATGAGTTTTTTCATTTTTTACAAGAGTCGTAAAATATAGGTTAATTATAACAAAAGTTGACCAACTTAATCATTTTACTTATACACTATACCAAGGGATGGACTCCTTAGTCAATGAAAGGATTTAATAAAAACTTCTTATCTCAATTAAATTAAAAATTAGAAATACTCGTACTGAAAAATTTATAGAAACAAATTTATTGAAAACTAAATTTATTGGTTAAACATGCTTCTAAAATAAAAAATAAAGTACAGAGAAATTGGAAATTTACTTTTGTTGTTGACTGTGTATTTACAAAATGTCAAGTTTGGATTCACCACCACTTGAAAACCTTCCTATGGTCTAATAAAGAAACTTTGAAGTTTGTGGAAAACTTTTGGATTTTCTCTTGTAGAGATTACATAGAGAAAATTGAGAGTTCGTCATATCAGAATTGTCTCTCCCACTTTACCTTCTTTCCTCTTCCTTATCATTAGAGAGAGATCGGGATACGTGGAAAAGCATCACAAGTTTCCTTAAATAACTCCCACGTAGGGGAATTATTAATTTAATTTAATTTAAGTTAAATTAGTAATTAATTAAATGGGTATTTTAAAAAATGTAACAAAACGACAAATATTTACACTTTATAGAATAATTTCGAAAACGAAAAAAACCCACAGGCCCATAATAGAAAATATAAAAAATGTTCTGTGATTAATTGGCCCCAACGTGCATAAAATATTTGGTAAACAATAATTTAGATCTAACGCTTCTTTCCTACATGATCGTTTAAATTTCACTACCTAAATCTAAACAATTTTTTTTCAAAATTCTTGTTACACAATCGTTTAGATTTGACTATTTTTTCGTATACGATAGTTTAGATTTAATCGTTTAAATTTGGGTAGTCAAATCTAAATGATTTTTTAAAGATTTTTTGGTCGTTTAAATTTGGATAGCTAAATCTAAACAATTTTTTTAAAGATTTTTTTGGTAAATGATCGTTTAGATTTGATCGTCAAATCTAAATGGTTTTTTTTTTCAAATTTTTTTGGTATATCATTTATATTTGGTATACGATTGTTTAGATTTGGGTAGCCAAATCTCAACGATTTTTTTCAAGATTTTTTGTACACGATCTTTTAAATTTGGCTACCTAAATCTAAATGATTTTTTTTAATGATTCTTTGGTAGATTTGACTATTTTTGGTATACGATCGTTTTGATTTAGCTATCCAATATCCCAACGACTTTTTCACGATATTTTATTATATGCAGAAGATCTTAAACAACAAAATAATAATTTGAAAAAAATAAAATAAAAATTGTAGAAGAAGAAGAGAAAAAGCCGATGGAAAGTAAAAGATAAATTGAAGAAGAAAGAAGATGGAAAGGAAGTGCAAACAAAAATATTTAAAAAATTACAGAAGAAGAACAAGAGAAAATAACGATGGGACGAAAGAAAAAATTGCAAAAGAGGAAGAGAAGAAAGACAATTGAAAGGAAGGGCAAACCTAGAATATTTTAAAAAAATTGGCAGCTTTATGTGCTTTTTTATTTTGTTATACGGGCCGTTAATATTTTGTTGGTTTGTTATATTTATGAAAATTAACCTTAATTAAATAATATTTAATTAATTTTTTTAATTTAAATCATATTTAAATAAATATCTTTCACATAACCTGATATTTTTATTTATGTAAATTTCCATAAATATTACAAAACAACAAAATATTTACTGCTTGTGCAACAAAATAAAAAAGACCATAAAGTTGACACTTTTTTTCAAATATTTCATGTTTGCCCTTTCTTTTCATCTTCTTTCTTCTGCAATTTTTCTTTTCCTTTCCATCATATTTTTCTCTTATTCTCCTGCAACTTTTTTTTTCAAACTGTTATTTAGTTCAAGATCGTGTGCCAAATATAAAAACTCGTAAAATAGCCAAATCTAATTAAATAGAATTAAATTAAATTATTAATCATTTCTCTAATTAATTAATTGTTAAATTAAATATAGGAAAATTTTGGATTCTTTCAATGATAGTCACTGATGTCTACTATCACTCTAGCATATCAGTGATAGAATTTAAAAATTTTGCTATAGATTTTACATATTTTGTAAAATTTGTTGTTTTTTAAAATTCTCCTATCTTACATTTAATTTAATTCAAATTTAAATCATATTCATATATAAACTTCATAACCTATAGTTTTAGTGTGTATCATATACACATTAAATTTTAACGTATAGTTTGAATATGAATCTAATTCATATTAATTAATATTTGAATTCATTTGAATATTTTATTCTCTCATAAATTAATTTTTAAATTATAACCAAATTTAATGCTTATAATAAAGTTTAAGTAAAATATAATTTTACGTTATAATGTATATTATAATGTACATACATATTAATTTCCTATGTAAGTTTGAACATTTCAAATTATAACTAATAGATATTAACCTCATTTTTGAATTATAACCAAATTAAATGCTTATAATAAAGTTTAATTAAAATATAAATTTTACGTTATAATGTATATTATAATGTACATACATATTAATTTCCTATGTAAGTTTGAACATTTCAAATTATAACATTTAATTTAATTCAAATTTAAATCATATTCATATATAAACTTCATAACCTATAGTTTTAGGGGACCTAATAGACCTACAATCAGAAGTAGGGGTGAGCATTGACTCTCGAAAAATCGATCCTAACAACTAAAATCGATCAACCAACACTCGACAGTTAGTTTTATTAAAAATACGATCGGTGGTCGATTTAATTAAAAGATTTCAAAAAATTGCCACCTTGTTACCCAAAACCGATTGAACCCAACACACACACACACACAAATATATAGATATAGAAGCCTTTTAAAAATATAACAAAATCACAAAATATTTACACCTTATAGAACAATTTTGGAAACGAAAAAAGTCCAAAGGCCCACAATGAAAAATACCAAAAATGCTCTGTGATTAATTGGCATCCAGCGCGTATAATATATTTGGGAAACGATCATTTAGATTTGACTATTCTTTCTTACACGATTATTTAGATTTGGCTACCCAAATCTAACGTTTTTTTTCAAGCTTTTTTGTACACGGTCGTTTAGATTTGATCGTTTAAATTTGGAAAGTAAAATATAAACGATTTTTTTTCATAATCTTTTAGTATACAATCGTTTACATTTATCGTTTAAATTTGGGTTGATAAATCTCAATTATTTGTTTTCAATATGTTTTGGTACTCGTTTATATTTGAAAAATGATCGTTTAGATTTGGTAGGCGATTGTTTAGATTTGGCTACCCAAATTTAAATGTTTTTTTCAAGCTTTTTTGGTACACGATCAATTAGATTTGATAGTTTAAATTTGGTTAGTAAAATATAAACGATCTATTTTCATAATTTCGTAGTATTCAATCGTTTACATTTATCGTTTAAATTTGGGTTGGCAAATCTCAATGATTTGTTTTCAATATTTTTTGGTACTTGTTCATATTTGAAAAACGATCATTTAGATTTGGTAGGCGATCATTTATATTTGTAACATGATCGTGTAGATTTGATTGTTTAAATTTGATTACCTATATCTAAACGATTTTTTAAGATTCTTTGTACACGATCGTTTAAATTTGGCTATTTTTGGTACACGATCATTTCGATTTTGCTATACAATATTTCAACGATTTTCTCACGATCTTTTATATTTGGAACAAATAAATAACAATTAGAAAAAAAAATTAAAAATAAAAAAAAATATATCTTTGATATTTGATACACGATCTTAAATCAAATAATAGTTTTTAAAAAATGAAAAAAAAACTGAAAAAGACGATGGAAAGGAAGAAGTGCAGAAGAAGAAAATAAAAAATATGATCTAAAGGAAGAGCAAACCTGAAATATTTAAAATGAATGGTCAATTTCATGGAATTTTTTGTTTTTTTATACGGGCCATAAATATTTTGCCATCGATTTGTTATATTTATGAAAATTAACCACACACACACATGCATTCATGCATGGATAAGGCATTTTTAAAAATAGCAAAATAAATTAAAAGATTTATAAGTTATAGCAAAATTTTTGGATTCTATTAATTATAGCCAGTATTATCCTTGTATCATTGGCTATCAATGCCACTGATAGCGAGAAAAAGGTATCACTAGCTATCAATGCTACTGATAGAAGGATATCACTGGTTATCAATAGTAAATATTTTATCAAATTTGCTATTTTTGACAATTCTCCTATATATGTATGTATGTATGTAATATAAATATTTGAAGTAAAAGAAAGCCTGTTAGACCCATTGGACCATTAAGGACAAAAAAAAAAGAGGAAAAACTGGCGAGAAAACCGAACCGACTGAAACTTACCCGTGGTTTGGTCGATCGAAAATTGATCTTGAACATTGGTTGTCGATTTCTCTTAGTATAAATCGACTAGGTCGGTTTTCAACCTTGGTTTTTCTACAAAATTGCCTCTACCGACCAATGATCACTCCTAATTAGAAGCAACAACAATATGTGATTAATTGGGTAAACTCATTAACCACGTTAATCAATATTTGTTAACGTTGTGTACACTTCACTAAAGACTCACAACTGGATTCTTCTCACTATAGATATATTTTTCTCTCCATGGATATAGACCAATAACAGTAAGTTAGTTCGTCACAAGTGTCTGTAACACTAGTTCAAATTACCATTTTATCCTTAGGTTACTTCTAGTCCTTAAATATACAGTGTTCCTTGAATGAACAATCTGTTTATGGTCCAACCAATAAACAGAAACCTTTCTCGTCCCATAGAGAGGGTAGGACCATTTGTTCAAGTTTTGGAGATATCATTTAAGGGAACACTCATCTACTTACCCTAAAGATGATAATGAGTGAATTTCATCTCGTGTGATTATGTTTCAAGTTCTCCACTCGATTTTGTCCTCAAAATAATAAAATTATTGAGTCGACAATCTGGCCACTCTCACCCATACAAGTCCTTTCGTGAACATGAGTTCATAATATACTTAAGATTAAGACTAGTTAAGTTGCCTAGGTCATCCTTATGAAATAGAAACCTAACAAGTTAATGGAGTTACATCTAGTGGTTACTATTTTGGAGTTCGATCTTATACAAGCTCATTGCATAGGATACACTCACTCGCATGTCACCTACACGAACACGTTAGATCATTGCATTTGTAAGAAATACAAAATGAGCCGTATCTGTAGTGTTACCAGAGTACCCAACCTTATCTCAATATTATAGACCTTTTAAGATATATCTCGAACATTGATCTTTGTATGTCTCTACATACAGTTCAAGACTCAGTAAACAACTTAGGATATTAGATTATTGGATTTAGGTTATAAGACAAAATTACTAATCAATAACACTTTATTAAAATTACAAAAATAACATTCTATTAATAACGATCAGCGAATTATATTTACTAACCACGAGTTTTATGTAACACATGTGTCCATAATAGATGGAATTTTGGAAGAAGAAGGCATTTTGAGGATAGGGGTTTTGAAGGATAGATCACTTTAAGGCTAGGAGACGTAATAAGGAAGTATGCGTCCAAGCTTTATAAATGCGGTGAAGTAGGTGATAACTTGTAGAAATACAAGTTATTGCAGCATTTTAAGTAAAATAATAAAATCTTATTGCATGAAAAATTAAAGAAAATGGAGGAAAGAGTAAGCGATTTGGTTACTCTACGAAATGAATGATATAAAAGAACCTCATCTCTGTTTTACTGCTCTTTAGAATCGTAGAATTTTAGGCAAAATGGAGTGGAGCTCAACGTTACCATATCTATACTAGAAGACTCGTTCAACCTTTGCGGCAAAATGAAATACAAACTAGACGAATAAGATGTTAACAAACGAAGGTGGTTGGGGGGAAGTTTGAGAAAAGGATGAAAGGACTATTGCACAACACCATTGCAGCTTTTCAGAGGCTTTAATGGTGCGTGACGTCATGTCAACATCAATTCCTGCCTTTAAATAAAACTTCCCACTCCAGAATTCAGTGTGCATAATTGTTCAGAGAGCAAGTTCTATATCATTTATCTTCTTCCTTCCCTTGAGTTTTAGGTGAGAACTTAGAATAAAAAGAGAGAGAGATTCTTCTCCTTCATCTTCCCCCTCATTAGGAGGCAAAAATCACAACCAAAGAGTATGAGAAATTATACTATGAGGCATAACACTTTTCTTGTATTGCATTTGTAATTTTTCTTTACATTGTATTGTTTTGTAAGATGAACATCATGGCCGAAAGGCCTACAATTACTTTTATTAAAACAATCATTTCTTCTTCCATTTTCCCATTTCTCTTATTTTCTCATGTTTAATCTGTTTAGTTATATAACTAATGATGAATCATGTTTTTAGTACATAGAGAATCAGAATAAATGTATTATGAGTTTTGCTAAGTTACATGTGAATATCTTAACATTGAACATTCGAAAAGAGGGTTTTGGTATAGATTATGATCACCTGACAAGTGAGAACCACAATTAGTTAAGTGAGTGACGAGAAGATTGCAGTAATGCAATCTTATTGCCAAACTCATCCTTCGCATACACAACCGAGAGAAAATTGTGTGTGTGGCGACAACATCGAGATGTTGCTCGCCTTAAAAAGGATAAGTTACTAATAACACATTCATGATGATTAAATACAAATAATGGCTTAACTTTGCGTATTTGCATCCCGAGAAGCGAGCAAGTATGGCATAAGCGTTGAGAAGCTGTTCACTCTAATACTTAGTTAATATATGGTTTGTATCGCCTTAAAGTGTTAAAAGCACAAATCATTGCAGTTAGATAATTAAATGTTACTTCAACGCCTAATCTATAATAATTTCACTTTCCACGCTCCCAATTCATCATGCTCACCTTGGACCACCAAGCACTATATTGCAAATAAAAAGGTCAATGAGTATATTGTCCATAAATATACTGTATAGATTATACCACATGATTTAGTACACGATAGGGTAAATTAGATGCTTAAATTCCCTATGTTCAACCCTTGGCTTACCAGGAAACCTCTTTTTGTTTATGTTTGGACGATAGAAAGGAAAACTTATGTGAAAATGATTATTTTCATCAGTTTAGCAAGAGTGAATGGGATTGCACCTTTTATCTCACATTCCTATTTAGTTTCCTGATAGTCACTCATTTAGAACCCTTCATGTCAAATATGCAAGCAGCCTTTCACGCTAAACCTTCGAACCTAATGCTTGTAGAGTACAACGCAAATACGAAAAAGCTAGCATATTTTCCATTGTTTCTCTATTTTTGCCTAATTTTTAGAAACGTTCCTTAAATTTTGAGAATGAGAAATGGGAATGGCTATTAAACGCTATTTCTTAAAAACTGTGAAAAAGAAACATAAAACAAGAACACTATCAAACAGGCCCTAGATTGACAGCTTATAAACAACAACCTAGTTCTTCATTTATTGTATCTAATTCCAAATTTAAGAGTTCTCTTTGTTGTTTTTCTTTTTTTTTTCTTTTTTTTCTTTGTTATTGAGTTGAGTTGAGAGCAAGTATCCAATAGTTCTACTAAATTCGAATAGTTCGAAGATGCAATTCTACTAGAGTTAGTTGTTGTATCTTATTGAGATGATCATTGTAGTCTACTTGCAAGCTCGTAGAAAATTGTCTTCAAGAAAGCGTTTATTAGAAGCGTGCCTTGACTATGGTTTGAGTATACAGAGGTTTTGAGGTTCTTTCAAGTATTCTATTGTTTTCATATCTAAGCTTTTTTATATCATTTGGCTTAAGTTTAATTGTTTTCAATTGAGTTGTAATCAATTTGCTAGTGTATTCAGTTCGTATTATATTGAAAGTGTCCCTCAACAATTTGAAAACAATTAATATATAAGCTGATGGCTTAAGACTCCTACACCAATGTTGCTACTTTTGTCATGATGGGATCGCCAATTGTCAAACCTCATGTTGAAGAGCCAAAGAAGTTCAAAGGAAGACAACTTTAAAAGATGGTAACAAAAGATGATTTTCTATCTCACTACTTTGAATCTTGCTCATATTTTGAATGAAGATGGACCAATTACCCCACCAGAAATTATAACTCCTAAAACAGAAGTGCAAATCAAGCATGTATGCATTTTGACTTTCTGTTCATAATATACTTAGTGGTCTTGAGGACACTTTGTATATGTTTCTTGCAATGTGTAGAATACACCAAAACTATTGTAGGAGGCACCAAACAACAACCAGAAAGATATTGGTACTTAAACAGGTATTTAAACCTAATAGTTATCACAAAAGAAAAAAATGTTTTGTTCTAGTTTTGGGAAGGGTGGTTAAGTTGTTTATTACAATACCAAGGTGTGAACATATGAATCTCTGGCCTTAGTGTATGTTAACTACTGTAAGTGAAGACATTTAATGTTTTCAGTAAAACATGTTTTGATATTTGTTGGAAGGTTTTGAATTATCTTTTTTTTTTCGTATTTAGTTGCATGAATTGAGTTTAATGTTAAATTTTGATATTTAATGAGTGATAGAATTTATTCATGTTTGTTGGATAAATGATCTAAAAATTGGAGAGAAAATGTTAAATGACCTAATTATTTAAAAGAATATTGATTGACCCTTTGTTGATGTCAAATTTGAGTGAAATTAACAATATACACTTGTGCACATGTAGAAACGTAGTCTCGTCTGTCTCGTTCGTCTCGCTCTGCCTTTTAGTCTTATCTATCTCAGTCTTGATTATCTCGCTCAAAATTGGTGTCGCTATCACTCGTATCGCTCAACATTGGTGTTGCTCTTGCTCAAACTTGGTGTCACTATATCGTCTTGTCCAAGTTTTCATTTGTCTCACTAGTTTGCCATCTTATGACTTCACTCTTTTCAAACAGTTCATCGTCTAACTCATCTTGCTCTCCTTAATCTCGCTTGACTCTCTCATCAACTATCTCCTAATCCCGTGATAAAGAAGAAGTCAGAGAAAGAGTTAAGGCTTATGGATGTCATGCCAGAGAAGAAGAGGAAGCCTGCATGAAGACTGAAGAAAAGGAAGATGCGTGCGAACACCGAAAAAAAAAGATATTACAGAAGAAGAAGAGATGCATCGGGAGATGAGAAAAAATGTATGGTTGGGAGGAAGATGAAAAAAAACCCCTAAAATAATAGGGAGGGTTGTAATTGCATGTGATATTGACATTTATGAAATAGGCATTTGATATTTGTTTTACAAAATTGGGTCATTTGCCATTTTGGGCCATATAAATGGGTCTTTTAGACAGTTAAATTAATTTATTCCTCAAATTTATTGAGTTTACTTTTTTCATTTTAAGATCTTGGACTCATCGTGGATATTTATTCTTCAACAATTAATTGTCATTGGTTCTCTTGATTATGTTGAAATGTCTTTTAATTAGCCACTTTTTAATAGATCTTATTTTATGTCCAATGTCGAAGCATATTTTTTTAGTATGATAAAAATATCTAAACATGTCAAAAAGTAAAATAGAATCAACCTACGAAGGATGGTTTTCAAGCCAAATTTCTAAAAGTATTAGATAAAAAGCATGAGAAGCTAAGATGCGAATAGCAAAATACATTGACAAGTGATAAAAAGGAAGCATTGAGTCAAACAACAATCATTTTTTGCTTATAAGCTTGTTGATGCCCTCATACATGGCAATAGCTTCTGCAAGCTCAATGGAATTAGATAAAAGAAAATGGCTCTCTGATAACTTGTAAAAATACAGTTATTATAGCCTTTTAGGTAGAATAATGTAACCGAAACATAGGATAAATGTGTTAAAACGTGTAACTTATATTGTAAATACATAATTATTTAGAACTACACTTTGCATAAAGCTTCATGCTTGCTTCACCTCGTTTTTAATGTCTAATCACAAGATTATTAATAAAAGAATAAGTTGGCAAATCATAGAAGAACCCATGAGGATATAAGGTGATAAGACCAAATCAATACACGAGAAGAGGTTCGCTAGAAGATAAAAGTGGTAGTTGGAGTGATGTGACTTGACAAAATGTACAACTTTGGGCTCTAACTTGGTCAGATTGATAGATTTCCCGTCAAAAGCTGCCTATATAAAAAGCTTCATCTCCATCAAGAAGAAAGAGACTTGTATGAATCATAAAGTCCAGATGTCTGTATTGGTCGACTATTCCTAGAGAGTCGGTGGGAAGGTTTAGCCTTACCACCGATTGTAAAGTTTATTCTTTTCTTCTCCGTTTAGTCTGTAAAGTGAGAGCTTGTAGTCTGAGTGAAGAAGATGTCATCCCCCATCTACCCCTAACTTGCATTCCTTTTCTTCTCTCTCTCTATTGTTTTATTATTTCTTTACATTGTATTTGTTTATATTGTATAGTGGCCGGAGGCCTTGTTCTTTAATACAATGTATATTTATACACTTTTCAACAAGTAGTTTAGCTTATAATACCTGTCACGTTAGTCGAGCTACATTCTACACTTGGCCAGTCTATGTCACCAACTTTCCGAGAGGGTAAGTAGCAAGGACGTGGCTAACATGAGCAAAGAAGAGATTTCTCAACCTTTTGCAAGATGAATTCTTTCATTGTGATCCCAAAGGGTGAACAAGTGTGTGTGAGATCCATTTTTAATTTGACTAAGGAACTAAAATTTGACTAGAGTATTGAAGTGGGCATTTGAATAAATCTGTGGAAAGGATTAAGCGATTATATCTTTTATGGTTAAGTATACATTTTTGCAATTAAGTGGGTAGTTCGTAAAAGAAGTCGTGTGATAAGAAGAGAGTCTTCGCATAAGTTAAGAAATGAAAGTTTTGATAAAGTGTTAGACTAGGCGTTTTGGATGGTCTTCGAGAGAAACCAAGTGTTTCACAGAGAAGAAGTCTGCAAGGAAGCCTTGGAGTTTAAGTTCACGATAAGAGTTCTATGGGAGTAAACGTTGGTTAGTTTGCATGAAAGGTTTCTTATAGTAAAAAGATAACCATGCGATAAGATTATTTATGAGAAATGTTAAGTGGTTGAAGTTATTCAGAGTTTGGGTTAGGTGAGAAGCAAAGTCTGACGAAGAAAATGTCAAATATGATTTGACAGGGGTTAACGTGTAAGATCAAGGATTTAAGCATGGCTAGGTTGAATATTAAATTTGCACACATAAAGTTTCAAGTAGGAGCTGGCGAACTGAGAAAGTTTATGCATGATTAAGTTAGTTTAGGGACTCTATAAATAAGAGGACTTAGATAACTAAGAAGGGGATGGTGAGAATTTTGTTGAAAAGTTGAAGTGTTGCTGGTTTAGCCACGCGAGAAGAGACTTGCGAGAAGGACTTTTTTAGTAAAGTTTTGTGAATTATTTTCTCTCAAATGAGTTTATGTTAAAATTTTTATTATGATTTCTCTTTATTGATTTGAAAAAAGAATTCAAATGAGAATGTTTCAAAGAGATTTATATGAAAAGTTATGTTTTCAAGCATGATTTATAATGTTAATACTTAATTTGATGATTATGATTTCAATACTATAAAATGGTTTCAAACCATTAGTTGTTTATTTGAGATGATGCTAACGTTTATGTACACATAAATAGTTAAGGCCACCATGGAGTGTACAGACTACATGGTGATAAGAAGTTGGCTTATGCATTGAAAGAAGTCTATAAAGCTTAGCGGTCTGAGCAACAAGGATTAATCTGCATGTTCTCGAATGTTGTTGATACAGTAGTGTAAACGCGAGGTAATGAGACCAAGTGTAGAGAACGATTTAGAATCCTTGGCGAAATGAAATGATTTGTTAAGCATAAAGAAAGATTTATGCAAAATGAAATGATTTATCGGTATGTTAAATGATTTGATATTACTTTTGTGAAGTGATTATAAAAAGGTATTACGAAAGGTTTTCATAAACTTTCAGTAAGTCTTTTAGACTCACGTTCTAAAAAACTTTCTAAGATTAGACATTTAGGCCAAAATAAAGAAGAAGGTTGAAAGATTTGTGGCGAGGTGATTTAAGGCATTTTGAAAATTGTTAAGCATTGGTTATTTGGTCAAATTATTGGAATAATGTATGAAACGCCTGTTGTTAATAAGTTATACATTTTGGTTTGTATTTATTTTGCTTGACGTTACATTGACCATCATTGTGTTTTGAGTGTTGTTAATAGTTTAAAAGATGTTGAAAATAAGATTTGCGAAAAGAAAATTTCAAGGTTGTAACTAACTCGCATCCTATTCCCACTACTTATGCATTTTTCTTGTAATGCAATTTGGTGTGTGACAGTGTGGACATTAGGCACCGAGAGGTTGTTGTCCTTAAAGGTGAGCATTCTAAGTAGTATCACTGAAAACTTCTAGGTACATCTCACTTAGTTAGGTTCAATCTTTTAGATCCTGAATGGAGACTAAGTGTTGCGTACAATGACTTTGAGAGGAACACTCCTTAGTCATAAACTAGCTCTGTGAGTTGTATAACATTGAGATGGTCGTATAACTTACTCGAATAGGTAGCATTAGACTTTCCTTCACCCCCCTTCTTCACGCAAGTTAGTGCACACCCTTCTTACACCTCCTTCATTCTTTCCACCACCTCAAGCCACCTTTACAACATCTCTAGGATAGTTTAGGTAGTTTTTATTCTTTTAACTCATTTGCAATAACACCTAGTTGATAAGTAGACCCTAAAACTAAGCTTTGATATTAATTTCCTGTGTTCGACCTTGGATCGCCCAGGTAAGCCTATTGTTTCGCTTACACTTGGACAAGCAATAGGAAAACTTGCACTTTACATATTTAGAATTAGGTGGTGGAGACATTGGAAACATCTCGCATGCGTGACCATGTTAATCTGCATGATGAACATAATATTAGAAAGCATTTTGCATGCAGTGATTTGTATTTAATGACATGTCATTATACCACAATGCAAAAATACAAATAGCTATTCTGCAAAGAAAACACCCACGAACCATTAAGTAAGTCCTTGGCAACACCAGAACACTCTCCATGACAAACGTAACATCATCATTGAAGTCATGAATAAATGACTTCAATGCCCACATCTCTACCATACAAAAGGAATGATGGAGTGTAATTTTAGTCTTCAATTTTTAGAATTTTTTAACATATTCTTGGTAGTTGTTAGATGATTGGGTGTATTAGTTAAGGTTTGTTTGGAAGGACTAGGACAATGTGTTCTTAGAAAATTGTATTTTCATTTAAACACTTTTAATAAAATCTCCTTAAAATAAAACAAATATGAGTTTGACAACTTTTTTTCAAAAGTATTTTTCATAGGGGTGTGCATCGGTAGGTCGGGGTTAGTTTTTTTACCAAACCGTCACTAAACTCACTATAGTTGATTTAGTAAATCCAACCTCAACTATAAGAAGTGCAAACTGACCATCGATTTGTCGATTAGTTGATTTTTCTTAGTTTTAGCCTTGGAATTATTTTTAGAATGTTGTCAGTTTAGATTTTTTCTAAACCACCAAAACATTTCTTATCTTTGATTGACTGCCTTTGGTTTGATTGATTTTGGTCGTTCAACTAGGTTTTCCAATCTATCATGCTCACCCATAGTTTTTATGTAAGAGTTTGATTTGTTATATACAATATTTTTATTAATTTCACAGTTCTGTTGGTTTTGGTCAGATTTATCATGCAAACCCCTAGTTTTTATGTAAAATTTTGTGTGATTTGTTATATACTAAAATATTTTTTTATTAATTCTAAATTACATTAAAAGAACTGACTCGTAGAGGTCATGATCGGAGTTGGTCTATAATCATCAAGGATGGTGGTTAGAGGTTGTCTGTTGACGGTAATGGAAAGCAATGGACATGCATAGTGGAATTGAGATCAAATTTTACCCTAATTGCTCTTAATTAACATGCATAACCCTAAACTAGATGAATTCGAGTTAAGAGAAATTTGACCTTTGTAACTCCGAAATTGCATGATTATCCACCCAAACACAAACTCAAACCACTACTAATGTTGACCCACTGTTTTCTAGATTTATAATTGGATTGTGGGACCCGATGGATAAAGGATTTGAGAGAGAGAGAGAGAGATGGATGGAAATTTGGAGGAATGTATGGACTTAAGGTTGAGAGTTAGGAGAGAAAATTGTTAATTTTGGTGAAATTATTTTTTTTTAAGTAAGAAGTTACAAAATAGCAAATTTTTTTTTTAAAAATTTGAAAAGTGTCATTTAAATAACCTAATTATATGGAAAAATGCATGTAATTAGTTCACCAAATCTCAACATCTCTCATTCCACTATATCATTAGTGGAATTTGAAATTAATAGAATATGATTTTATATTACAAAGTATGAGTTTTTGGACATAAATTTCAACAAACTCCCACTTGTACTAAAGCTCTTAGTGGGATAAAACAACGTTGAATTTAACCATTAGAGAATAATACATATGACTATAGTAAATATATGAATACAATAAACTAGGGCATGTACCCAATAAGTCTCCCACTTGTCTTAGTTTACAAACATTGTAGACCTAAACTCTGTAGGTAACCCTCAAACACTTTAGTGGTAAGGACTTTTGTAAAAGGATCAACGTTGGTTTGTCAGAAGATATCTGAGTCACCACAACATCACCACGATGTACAATTTTCATGATAATATGGTACTTGCATCTGACATGCTTTCTCCGTTTATGGCTTCCAAGTTCTCTTGAATTTGCAATTCCACCACTGTTGTCACAATATAAAGTGAGTGACCGATGCATATTTGGAACAATTTCCAGGTCTGTCCAGAATTTTCTCAGCCATACTGCTTCCTTTGTTGCTTGGCAAGCATCTACTTATTCAGCTTCCATTGAGGAGTCTACTATACAGGTTTGCTTTACGCTTTGTCACACAACTGCTCCTTCATTTAGAGTGAATATTGATCTTGATGTAGACTTTCTAGCATCTTTATCAGTTTGGAAATCAGAATCAAAGTATCGAGTGAGGATAAATCCTTAGCACCATAAACGAGCATGTAATCTTTTGTCCTCCTAAGATACTTTAGGATATGCTTAATAGCAGTCTAATGATAACGCGCATGAACTCAGCGATAAGAACCTGTCTAACAATTTGTAAGATGAAATGCCAATACATTATTATGCGAAATGATTCGCTAGAAGTCAAGAATGGTAATTGGGAATGATGTAATAAGAAACGACTACTTTTTGCGCTGACACTTATAGCAAGGACAAATGTACAACATAGCCAAGGAGGAATGTGCAACATAACATGATTAATTTTTTGACTAAAGTATGTATAAAGACCCTATCTTAATGCAAGTTAGTTCATAGACCATTATCATTCCATTCCCCTCTACAAAATCCTTTGTGAAAATAATTAGATTAGTATAACTTTATACTTATATTGTATAGAATTTATACCGCCTGAAATTAGAAGTTGACCTTATAACTAAGTTAGATAGAAAATTTCTATGTGAGACCCTGGCTTACCCAGAAAATCTCTCGCTTTACTTACACTTGGACAAGCGTGAGCAAAACTTGTACTAAACATTGATAATTATTTATTAGCAATACATAGGTAAGACATCACCTTTTATCGCATAACCCTAACCCAGACGTTAGCTGACTCGCATCATTAGAACCTATCATGACATATCTACGAATGAGTTTAAAGATAACAATAATAAACAATAACAAAATTTCAAATCACAAGCATCTAGTACATAACATTACATACATCAAACTCCGGACCTCAGAAGCATAGGAAATATGTCTCATATCCTCAACCTCTTGAGGAATCTTAGGACACTATTTCTTCAACAAATGAATTCCATACCTGTAAGACAATAGACCTTTTTTGGAATTCTCCATCTTATATCTTGACTGTTTGTCTATATAAGTGCTTAAGAAAAGGAGAAAATTACCTATTTAGTCTCTAAATTTTGATGAATACATACAATTGGTACATGAGTTTTAAAATTAATGTACCTTTTTAGTCCTTAGGTGTATAAGAACGAATCTATTTGGTCCTTAAGTTTTCTAAACGTACTTTTTTAGTCCTTGAATTTTTAAAAGTATGTTTAAAAGGTCATAAAAGTATTTTTTTCTTTGATTTTTTTTTTAAAAAATACATATATGATACATAAAATTAAAAAAAATAGAGAATGTGATTTTTAGAAATTATTCTTCTAAATTTAAATGTCATGTAATTATTTGAAATAAAATGATAAAGTTATTTGATGTTCTTAATAACCAGACGTTACTATAAGAAATCAAGGTTCTTCTGACACACAAAATCTCATTGGGAAAGATATATCTGGAAAATACGTCTTTTGTCAATTCCATCAGGCATGCGTTGGGAGTATCAATATGTCCCGCATATTTCTTTTGGCATCGGGTAAAGCTCGACCTTCCCTGACGCTGCACACATAAACGTCGAGGAAATTGAAATAATTAAATAATAGTTTTCTTTTCCTCGATGCGGTGTTAAGAAACGTTGAGACTGACTTCAATATTTTTGACATCGATCTTTAATGTGTCGGGGAAATGAAGTTATTGTTTAATTGTTTCACCTGCTCTGATGCCATGAATTGAGAACCTTAGGACTGTGGCAAATATTTTCGACATGGTCACTTGCAACGTCAAAGGAAGTTAATTGCATGGCGTTGGGATTGTGGATCATTATTCCTAATGCCATTAGAAATTTACCGGGGTTTTATTACCAAAACTTACTAATGGCGTTGGGAATAGGGGGTTCTCTCGACGTTTTTGTTATGCTTCGAAAGTTTCCTTACAAAAACCCTCTTACAGTTCTATAAATCACAAAGCTGAAAGAGAAAGAAAATGAGAGAGAGAGAGAGAGATCGAGAAGAAGAGAAGTTTGTTTGCCCGTCCATCGTGTTGCTGCTGCTCGTCGCTGTTCATTGTGTCTACTGCCGCTACTCTTAATTCTGGTAAGTTTTGGTTAGTTTTAATTTTGGGTTAGTTTTGGTTTAGTTTTAGTTTTAGAATTAGTTTTAGGATTTATATTTTGAATTATTTTTAGGATTTTGTTTTTGAATTAGTTTTAGGTTATTGAATTTGAATTTGAATTGTATTTAGGATTTAAGAATTAATTTTAGGTTGAATTTAAGATAGTGGTTAAATTTGAATTTGTTATATTGATTGAATTTGATGGAGGTTGTATTGAAAACGAGAGGGGAGGTTGTATTGAATTTGAGGTAAGGGGTTGTATTTAAATTTTGAGGGGGGGGGGTATTGAAATTTTGAAGGGGGGATTGTATTGAATTTGAGGAAGGGTGTGTAATGATTTCATTATTTGAAAGGTAAAAACTTATAAAAATACAAGTTATTATACCCTCTTTTATAGAATAATAAGGCTAAAATATGGAAGAGGTATATCAAAACACGTAATTTATGTTGAAAATTTATAAATATTTAGAAATGGACCTTGCATAAGCTTTCATGCCTGTTTTTTTGCGTTTTTAATGTTTTAACGCAAGTTTGCGAATAGAAAAGAGAAGCTAGCAAATTGCAAGGGAACTTCCGAAAAGACCCGACGAGAAGGTCATCATGAGGAAGCGAGAAAAAATTTGCTAGAAGACAAAAGTGGTAGTTGAAGTGACATGACCTGTTTACAGAGGTTACTTTTGGTACAAGCAATCTGAAGAATAATTTCCCACCCAAAAGTTGTTTCCAATCCTTCGCTTCTTTACTTTCCATCTGTCAACGTATTTTTGTATTTTAGGTTTGTAGTAAGTTCTTGATAAGAAGTTTAGCTTATAACTCTTATCGCATTAGCTCAATTATATTGATCACTTTGCTAGTGTATATCGACAACTGTCCGAAAGGACAAGTAACAAGGACATGGCTAACACGCGCAAGGAAGAGTTTTTTCAACTTTGCGAGATGGCTTCCTTCATTTGTATCCCAAAAGGTGAACAAGTGTGGACAATAGGCGCTGAGAGGTTTTTGTCCTTTGAAGCTCTATAAGTCTTATAAGTGAATACTTTTAGATATATTTTGCTTAATCAAGATTAGTCACATGGATCCCGACAGGTGACCATGTGTGGCATTCAATGACTCTGAGAGGAGCATGTCTTAATCATAATATGGTTAAGAGCAAATTGTGGTTGATTTCTTATCGTATCATACAGTTATGGTAGCCTCTTTAGTTCAAACTTAGTTTTGAATTTTTTAGTAGTTTTGGGGGTTCGAAGTGTTAGGTAGCTTGTAAAGTATGTTGAAAGGAATAGGTAGGTTGTAATGATTGAAATTATTTGTGTTGTTATGGCTATCTTACAGTTATGGTAGCCTCTGTACTTTAAACTTAGCTTCAATGAAATTTTGGGAGATTGGGCATAGCTTACTCATCTACTAAGTTTAGGTTTTGAAATGAAGAATATAAGACTAATCAAGCCTATTAATGTTTTAGATCTTTAACGATGGATAAGGGTTGGATGAAAAACTTAGGAATAAGTTCTCGGTGGAGTATAGAGTGGGAGTGTCCCAATTTTTAGAGGTTACTAAGTTTCATGCCGATGAATATGGATGAATAAGGTGTCCTTGCAAGCGATGTATAAACTCTTTAGAGGGTGTGGAGCGACATCTACTAACAATTGGAATATCTCCTTCCTATACAGACTAGGTATATCATGGAGAGCTAGTGAACTTGCATAAAGGTATAGAAAGTTTTGATGAAGGAACTAGTAGTAACCTTTTTCATGAAGAAGATGGAATATTAGGTATGTTTAATGAACTACAAGCCCTAATTGAACACGAAGAAGAAACAGAGGAAGGTTCAGAGAATGAGATGTTGTTTAATATTGGTGTAGATATAGAACAAGAGACACCAAACATATTTCAAGAATTACTAAATGAAGCATGTAGTGATCTATACCCCGATTTTTTTGGATTTTCCTCCATAAACTTTTTGGTTAAGTAAATGCATGTCAAGGTTCTTAAGGGTTGGAGTAACAAGCCTTTCGATATGTTATTAGAACTGTTAAAAGTAGCATTTTCAATGTGTAGTACTACTATCCTTAGTTTATTTTACGAATCCAAAAGAAAATTGTGTGACTTGAGCCAAAAATACGAAACTAATCATGCATGTAAGTATGACTGTGTATTATACTGGAAGGAGTTTGGTAATTTACAACATTGTCCAACATTTGGTGAGTCTTGGTACAAGGTTAGTTCTAACAGAGGGAAAAAATTCCACATAAGTACTGTTGAGGCAAATATTAACCAATTTTTAGCTGTTTTATTCTTAATCCATAATATACATATATTCATTATTTTAATATTTTTGTAGAATATGAAAGTATACTTCGATACAAATCGACAAACATGAAAATCACCTAAATCAGAGTTCAAACAAAGGAGAACAGACAAAGTGAAAATCAGGGGCAAATTGGTAAAAAAATGGAAATTCATGACACGTTTAAGGTTACACATGCGTGTGCCCAACCCCCACGGTCATGCCCAACGCATATTAGGGTTTAGGAAACTAATATGCGTTGGGCATGACT
>JBBPDI010015916.1:0-23392 GCA_037974545.1 Cucumis variabilis
GACAGGAAAATTAGGAGCCAAACCAAGTGGTACTCCTATGATGCCAAATCAACAACTTGTTAAAGAAGGAGAATTATATAAAGATCCTGAGAGATATAGGAGATTAGTTGAGAAGTTGAACTACTTAACAGTGACTCGACCAGACATTGTTTATTCTGTAAGTCAGTTCACGTTTTCCCCGATGGTGGATCATTGGGCTGTAGTAGAGCAGATTTTGTGTTATCTGAAAGCCGATTATGAACGTGGGATCTTATACAAAGATCATGGACATACAAAAGTTGAATGTTTTTTTTATGCTGTTGGACGGGATCTCGTGAGGATAAGAGATCAACTTCTGGATATCGTGTCTTTGTAGGTGGAAACTGAGTATCATGGAAGAGTAAGAAACAAAATGTTGTTTCTCGTTCGAGTGTCGAGTCTGAATATAGAGCCATGGCACAATCTGTGTGCGAAATAGTATGGATTCACCAACTATTATCTGAGATAGGCTTCAGTATTATAGTGCCAACTAAATTATGGTGTGATAATCAAGCTGTACTTCATATTGCATCTAATCCAGTATTACATGAACGAACTAAACATATTGAGGTAGATTGTCACTTTATTTGTGAGAAAATTCAAGATGGATTGGTGTCCACAGGATATGTAAAGACTGAAGAACAATTGGGAGATATTCTGACTAAAGCTTTAAATGGAGCAAGGATAAGCTATCTGTGCAACAAGCTGGACATGATTGACATATTTGCTCCAGCTTGAGGGGGAGTGTTATGATATATATTATAACATGTCCTTTATTGTAATTATACATAGATTTAGGGTTTATTTTATTCTCTATATAAATATGTAACGCTTCCTTTGACTTAAGAATATACTTCTATGAATTCTAGATTACAACACTCACCAACCGACTAACCTTTCTAACTTAACTAATAATCACAACATGAATGCATGCTCGAAAGGATCAACGATACAAGCAACATGCTTTTACTAATAACTTAGACCACTAGTTGCAACTATTGTTATATATCAGCAAAAGCTTTAAACATGATAGTGACCTTTTTACTAAACTAACTTATAACATTGAAGCTTTAACAATAAACATACACATGTTCATCATGAACTTTTCTTACAGAGACAAAACTAACTTTTAAAATGACTTAACAATTTCTAGTAACTGGGTGGCCTAGCAGCAGTACGCCTAACATTAGGAAATGCATAATCCATACCTAAAAAGTGAGAAATGATTTAAAAGGATAAGTCGAAAGACTTAGTGAGTGACGATTTTTATAAAACATGCTTTCTAAAACAGTTAAGCATAAATCCTCGACTTATAGAAACATTCAAGCTGTTGGAAATCATTTGAAAGACATGATACTCGTACTTCATTCTTGATTATAAATTCACAGCCCATTCTTAGCATGAAGTCTAGGTAATACTAACACCTCATCATCAAAAGATGACCTAGGTGTCGAAACACCTCTTCGACAAAATATGGACAAAGGATACAATTATCCATCTCCTTATTGGCTCAACAAAGTATACTTTTTCTGATGAATTAAAGCATAGGCTCGTCAACCTTCCCATTAGTAGCAGAGTTAACCAAATATGCACATAGGACCATAGAGTCTCATACATAGAACATACAGGCTGTTGGTTGCATGGCATATAACATCCACATGCCCGAACATCCAAAATTTGCTAAAAATTTCCTAACACACCAGAACAACTAAAAAATTGTGCCATGACACTGCTGGCTGCATCACATGGACGTAGGCAGCACGCGTGCGTGCATAGAGTATCAAAATGCCTAGTTGCATACTTGCCTTACGCTCACACATGTCGCGTGCACCTTGTCGAATGGTATCACAATGGCAACTTTTCAAATACGAGATGGGCAATTATGCGACACTTATTCTAGCTCAGTGAACAAGTTAGCTGTATGAAATCTAAAAGTCATAAAAAAACTCATAGTACGATATAGCCTCTTTCACGTTTTGAGAGAAATTGGTTTTTATAAGACTGAGAGAGAAGAAAATAATTGAAAACATCGTTAAAGAAAGCATTAAAGACAGTCAATTGCAAAGAAAGATTAGAATGCAAAGAGTACAACAAGGTTTGGTCGGGGATTTAATTACTATGTGTCCTCTATAGTACATTTTAAACATTTTTAGCTTTGATGGACTTGCCTATGAAAATGCCGAAACGTCACACCTTAGGTCAGTGATAACAAAAGGAAAGTAAATGGCTAAACTAAGTACAAGACATAAATATAAGGTGGTTTGAGGATGTTCGGGTATGTGGCCATGGGCAAACAATGCCTTAGACAAGCATGCTCGTGACATTCTCTCTCCACTTAAACAGTTGATGTCTCTGTCGACTGGCGAAGTTGGAACTCTTCGATCTTCTACTTTCACGCTTCAAGGTCTTCGACACGTTCCCAACTTGTTTCTTCTACGGGGAGGTTCTTCCACTTGAACATGAATTCGTGGATTCTCCTTGTGGGTCTTCTATCTTTCCTTACTTTGTCAGTAAGGATCTCTTTGTCTTATCTATCTTCTTTCTGCTTCAGGTCGACAAATGGTTGTATATCGTCGTTGCGCTGCTTGTCATCGAGGTCTTGATGGTAGGGTTTTAAGTTGCTCACATGAACTATTGAATAAATTTTCATTCATGCGGGCAACACCACCCTATATGATGCATTTCGTATCTTCTTGAGGATTTCTACAAGCCCCTCATATTTTCAGATGAGGCATTGGTCTTTATGATTTTTGAACCGAATTTGTTCTGCTTTCAGTTTGATGAGGACTTGATCTCCTACACAAAACTCAAGAGGACGACGCTTCTTATCAGTTCACTTATTCATACACTTCGAGGCTAACCAAGATGGTCTCAAGGTCACCCACCTTCGGAAAATGTGTAATGAAATCCATGGAAACACTGTCCCACGATCTCGTAGGAACAAGCAAGGGTTCGAGAAGTTCAACAACTTTCACTTTCTCGATCTTATTTTGTTGGCAGATGAGATACATCTCTGTGTACTGCATGACATCGTCTCGCAATTAGGCTAAAAGTAACATTTCTTCAATAACGCATATGTCCTTTGCCATCAAGGATGGCCTGCCCACAATGTGTCATAACATTCATGCAATAACTTTTTTCTCAGAACATACAATTGATTTCCTCTTGTCAATAACAAGTCTTCTTTAACCCAAAACTGCCTTGTTTTACCAGCTTTGGCTAGAGCAATAACAACTTAGACAGAAGGATCTTTCTGAATGAACTCCATAATGATACCGTGCATCGATGCATCAACTTTACTTGTATACATGAGGACAAGCATACACAAGGCCGCATCTTGTCTTTTTCGACTGAGAACGTTGGCAACTAGATTACTGGTTCCTCTTTTATGCTTAAACTTGTAGTCAAATTCAACCGAAAATTCTTGCCACCTCGATTGCTTAGAGGTCAACTTAGAGGTTAATTTTTTGGGTCATGTTTATTATATTTCGCCATGAATGGTGATCCTAGTAAATATTGCTTCCAGGCCCTCAGACAATGGACCATAACAAACATTTCTTTCTCAAAGACAAATACCTCCTTTCAGCACGATTAAGCTTACGACTCTCGTAAGCTATTAGATGGCCCTCTTGGGTAAGGACGTTCCTAAGGGCAAAGTCTAACATGTCGGTCTTAACTACAAATGGCTTAAACACATCAACCAATCCGAGGATAGGACCCCTCATCATTCTTACCTTTAATTTTTCAAAAGCAGTTTGACATTCGGCTTGCCATTCCCAAATTGTATCTTTCTTTAACAACTCAGACAATGGTGCAATCCTTCTAAAAAATTCTTCAATGAATCAACGATAGTAATTAGCCAATCCCATGAAGGAATGTAAATCTATAACAAAAGTGGGGGCTCTCCACTCCTTAAGAGCTCGTAACTTATTTTTGTCCATTCAAATCTTTCCACATTCGATGATGTGACCTAGAAAATTGATACGTTGTTGAGCAAAAAAGCACATTTCACTTTCTTGACATATAACTGATTCTTCAAAGCTTGTCAAAGGCTAACCGAAGATGGATCTGGTGTTCTTCAAGGCTAGAAGTGAAAACCACAATGTCATCAAGATAAACCACCTCAAATGGATCTAAATACTTGTGGAATACTTAATTCATCAAGGTGTAAAAGGTTGCGGGGGCATTTGTCAAGTCAAAGGGTATTACGAGGAACTTAAAGGCTCTATACTTTGTTATGCAAGTACTTTCGATTCGTTCTCTTGTGCTATTCAAACTTGGTAAAGTACTGAGCTTCATTCAATTGGTCAAATAAATCATTTATGTTTGGGAGGGGATACCAGTTTCGAACTGTAGCCTTGTTTAAGGCTCTGTAGTTTATGCACAACCCAAGTGCCCCATCTTTCTTCTTCTGAAACTGCACAAGTGTCACACCCCCTCCTAGGCCATCTACTTTTAGCCCAAGAGATGGTGCAACTGGTCAACATATACAACCATTTACCTCAGAGATACCTATTGATCCTAAACTTACTCTTAACTGAACCTTTATAACACAACGAAAATATAACATACATTCAACTAACAAACAAACAAACACATAAGAACTATAGTGTAGTCCACACTTACATAAAATACAACAAGACGAGTCTGACATAAACATATATACAAATAACTAACATCAGAGTTAAAACTAGCAGACTCGAACAACCAACAACTAAAACTGCAACCTTATGTGAAACCCAAAAGACTAACTGAAAACAATACATACTAAAAGAAAACTCAAAACTATGCCACTAGCAGATCAACAGATGGTTTCAGGTACTGGTTCCATGATCTCTACTTGGAAAGTTTAGAAAAATTTTTGGAAAGCATGAGCTGAATAGCTCATTGAGTGACTAATTAATTACTAAACATGCTTGAAAGATATGCTTTGCATTAAACAGTAAAGTCATAATTTTAAGAACGATACAAAGCTCATAAATAATTTCTTAACAATAAATATTATCAGATAGCTTTTTAAAGTACTAAAACTTATATTTTCTCTTTCTTGAATACTGTATATTTCTATATCTCAATCAAGATGAAAAAGCTTGCGATGGAAACAGTATCTCGTGATACGATACTTAGAGAACGAAAAACCTAGGCATCGGTAGTGGTTTATTCTGTAGATAGTTAGGAGATGGAAAAGTTAGGCATCCATAGAGGCCTTCATCTCAAACCTAGTCACATTGGTTGAAAAAGCTACGTATGATCTACTGAGTACCTTCACCACATGACCTCTATGCATAGGTAACTATAATATCTAGTATGGTTGCTATATGTATCTCATAATAAGCTTGGTATAGACATAAAACAATCAAATCTCATATTTATAAATCTCTTATCATGAAACCTTAAATCATGCTCAACTTTGCATACAAAACATTCTTTCATAGTAATTCTAACTTTAACATCATTTGCTTAACCTTCTGGCCTATAGATTTGTCCAATACTTTCTTATTCTGAGAATAGAGAATTTTAACTTAAATTAATTCTCTAAAATAAAAAATTACCAAACTTAACTCCAAAAATTCCAAAAATCACAAAACGGTCCAAAAATGGATGTCATGACATTGTTGGCCGCATGGCCTGGGCGGCAGGCATGCACGCGCGTGCAGACCATCAAGAGGTCCGGTTGCGTGCTTGACTTATGTAACGATCATACTTATCCAGGACGTTGTTTGCCTAGAATCGTATGCCTAAATACCCCTAAATTTATCATATCTTTATGTCTTGTATTTAGTTTAGCTAGTTGCTTTCATTTTTAAGTCATAAAACTTGAGTGTGACGTTTCGACATTTTTATATGCAAGCCTACCGGAGCTGAAAATGTTCAAAATATATTAGAGGGGAGGCATAGTATTTGAATATCTGCCCAAGCATTGTCACACTCTTTGCAAGCAAACTTTTTTTTATTGCAACTGACAGTCTTCATTGCATATTATAACAATGATTTCAATGAATTTATTTATTTTTCTTGCATTTTATCAATAATTTTCTCAAGAACGCGAAGGAAGGTTCCATCATATGCTAAGTTTATCTGTGACTTTTGTATTTTGATCGATTGACTTGTTCATCGAGTTCAAACAAGTGTCGCACAACGTCCATCCCAAGTTTGAAAGGCTACAATTGTGACAAGTGGTATCAGAGCCAAATCGACTAATTAACAGTTGAGACAAAAAGATATCGACTATAAAACAAACGGGCAAGACCCATAATGAACGATTGGTAGGAATCAAAGAGCAGATGCTCCACTTGGTGGAAGTTGCTGATTCCATCCGTTTCTTAGAAACGCGACTTAATGAAATTTCTAAGAAAGTTGTTGCTATTAATGCGGTGTTCAGTCGTCTCGACGAATTACCCATACAAGAATTATGGACTAGAGTTGACACTCTTTAGTCACGAATTGTAAGAACTGAAAATATCACCTACGAGCGTGAAGATAGTTCGTTGGGCTCTGTCGCTAATATGTAAGAACAAGTTACTAAGCTTAATAACTCCTAAAAGATAATGTTGGCAAGGATAAACGAAATCACAGAGGATTTTTTAGCTACTCTCGATGTCGTTAGGAATAAAATCGTAGAAGTGAACACAAAGGTGAACCTTACAATGCGAGCAATAGCAAGCCAAGCTCCGACTGGAGGAGAAGTTCTAGTTGGCAGAATAAAAATCCCTGAACCCAAGCCCTTTTGTGGGGAAAGAGATGCAAAGACGTTAGAAAATTTTATCTTTGACATCGAGCAATACTTAAGGCCACGAATATTGTTACAGAAGAAGCCAAAGTGACATTGGCGATCATGCATCTGGTATGTTGATATTCAGGAAGGACGTTGCATGATAGACACTTGGGACAATTTAAAGAAAGAACTTTGCTCGCAATTTTCTCGAAAATGTTAAAATTCTAGCTTGGTGGAAACTGCATAAATTAAAACACACTGGCATCATTCGGGAGTATGTAAAACAATTTGTAGGATTGAAGTTAGACATTTGTGATATATTAGAAAAAGAAAAATTCTTCTGTTTTGTTGTATGGCTTGAGCCATGAGCAAGGACTAAGCTATATGAGTAGAGAGTTCAAGACTTCATAGCCTATACAGTAGTTGAACGTTTATTCGATATGTCTAGTAACTCTCAAGATACAAGACATTGTCAAAGCTCTTATCCGGGAAGAAATAGATATAGTCGACTGAATTCTCCTAAAGCCATCGATGAAGATCACAGACGTCCTAGGAGGAGACTGTAAGCCTTCCCAACCTAACACGGGAAACAAATGGGGAGCCACATCGGGCTACATATGTAACGAGCCACATTGGGCTAAGGAATGTTTGAATGAATCGACCTTATATGCCTTTTAGTCCTTTTTAGCCTCAAACTCAGATGACAAGTTGAGTCAATCAGAAGGGAAAGTTGGTCAAGCTAAGGAAGTTGACACCTAGGTTAACTGAAAACAAGCAAAGAGCACTATGGTTGACTCTGATGTATCTCACAATTTCATAATGGTGGCAGAAGCTTTATTGGAAGAAGGATATAGAAAAAATGAAGGTCATGAATTCTACAGCTTTACCCATTGTCAGACTAGTGAAACAAATGGTAATACAGTTGAGAGAATGAAACGGTCCTATAGACTTCGTGGTTGTAGGTATAGATGACTTTGATGTAGCACTTAGAATGGAATTTCTCAAACACTAGGTTATCCTAATGCCATCAGCCAATGTCTAGTGATCATTGGATCCGTCTCCATCGTTCTTCAAACAGACCTTCGCCAATCCAATGGATTGAGAATGATTTTGGCCATGCAACTAAAGGAGGGCCTCGCTCGAGATGAAACAACATTTAGGGTTATCCCGCTTGAGTCTTTGGATATCCCAGGGGAGACAGTTCGTAAAGACACAAGATGTGTCACAAAGAAGTATTGTGATGAGATGCTTGTTAGTTTGCCCAAGTCAAAGTTGCCTACAAATAATGCTTGTCGTATGGGTTTGTCGGAGTTAGTTGAACTTTGAAGACAATCCAAAGGATTGTTGAATGAAGGATTCATTAGACCTACAAAAGCTCCTTATGAAGTCCAAGTCTTTTTACGAAAAGAAGAGAATGGAAACTTATGGTTATGTGTTGACACCTGTGTCTTGAAGCAAGCCCTGAGGGAAGGACCAACTCTTGGGTTCGTGGATGTGACCTAAACTGTTGAAGCTCACATCGATGCGTCTGATTATGCATTGGATGGTGTTTTCGTGCAAAATGGACACTTTATCGCATCTGAGAGTCAAAAGTCGAGTACCATAGAAAAGAGTTTTACAGTGTTTGAAGAGAAATGCTTGCTAGGGTACACTGTGTGAGGGTTTGGTGATGGTATTCACGGGGATCTACTTATGTCAGAAAGACGAACAACATTGTTATCGGCCACTTTAGTACTTAACCAAACTGACTTCGAGTCAAGTAAGGTTGCACAAAGACCTGTCCATATTTTATTTTGGATCAGAGCATAAGAAAAGAGCGAGTAATCGGGCAATGATGCCCTTAGTCAGAAAAATGATCATAAGATTTGGTGCATGTTAGCTCGTATACAGGCAGATCAAATTGATGGCACATGCAGGACATATCGAGAGAATCCTTGCAGAAAAACTCTGTGCTAAGAATGATACGAGATTGGCTAGGACTAGAAAAATAGAACAAAAGAATTAGGTTTAGTTGCTAAACGTAACCCAATTTTTTTAACACTATGATGAGTTTGTCAACTGGGAGAAGCCCATTCAAGATTGTTTATACTGTTGTGCCTTGGCAATCCTCTCTATGCCAAGAAAAGTCCTCAGGCTCACAAGTTTACCAAGAAGTGAAAGCAAAAATTAGACGTCACTTGGGCTTGTCTAGAGGAATCCTTGAAGTTGCTGAAAAAGTGGGTAGATAAGAAGCGTCGCCCCTTAGACTTTCGTGTAAGAGATCAGGTCCTTGTGAAACTGCAACCTATACAAACTCAGTTTCGAATATAGAAAGACCACCACCTCCTGAGAAGATACAAGGAACTAGTAGAAGTCGAAGAAGTCCTTGTTGAGAGAGTGAGGAAAGGTATAATACCCACGAGGAGGATACATGAATTCCTAGTGAAGTGGAAGAACCTCCCCGTGGAAGAAATAAGTTAGGGACATACCGAAAACCTCAAAGCGTGGAAGTAGAAGATCAAAGAATTCCAGCTTTGCTAGTCGATAGGGATGTTAACTGTTTAAGTGAGGAAGAATGTCACGATCATACTTGTCCAAGCGTTGTTTGCCTATGGCCGTATGCCCAAACATTGTCGCACTCTTTGCAAGCAAACCTTTTCTCTTGCAACTAACAGTCTTCATTGCATATTGTAACAATGATTTTAATGAATTTATTTTTGTCTCACGTTTTATCAATAATTTTCTTAAGAACGCGAATGTTCTGTCATACGCTTAGTTTGTCCATGACTTTCGTATTTTGATCGGTTGACTTGTTCATCGAGTTTAAACAAGTGTTGCATAATTGTCCATCTTGAGTTTGAAAGGCTACGATTGTGACACCTTGTGCACCTAGCCTTGCCACGTGCTAAGGGTTGCGCGTCTCACATGACTTGGCCACACGTATGGCTCGTTGCATAGCCTGGCTTGTGTGATAAGCATGCTTGTCCTGGGCGTTGTTTGCCTATGGCCGCATGTCAAAATACCCTCAATTTATCTTGTCTTTATATCTCTTATTTAGTTTAGCTAGTTGCTTTCCTTTTTATGTAATAAATCTAGAGTGTGACGTTTCAATTTTTTTATATGTAAACCTACCAGAGTTGAAAAATTCCAAAATGTACAATAGGGGATACATAGTAGTTGAATCCCCGCCAAAGCCTTGTCGCCCTCTTTGTAATCTAAACTTTTTATTGTAATTGACAGTCTTCAATACTTGATTTAATGATGTTTTCAATGAGTTTATTTCTCTCATTTTTTCTAAAATTTTTGCTGTAAGACCCAAACTTTAGGTATGTTATATTTTCCAATGAGTTTAAGAGGTTTGAAAGAAGGAAAATTTTTGGTAAAGTATCAAGAAATAGCACGTTAGGCGTTTTGAATGTTTAAGATTGACGAGAAAGAAGGACCATAGAGGTTGAGCATTTTAGCTAACTTCAAAAAAGAGTTTCTAACAACTCACTAGGGCATTTACACTCATATTAGTCTTGAAAGTTCGAACTTTGAGTCTAGTTTATGAAGGAAGGCTGTTGGGCATTTTCGATATGAGAAATTTGGCCTTTTGGATAAAAGAAGGCGAGAAGGTCAGTTCACGAGGAATCTGAGTAAGCTACACTCCTAGAAGGCTACATAATGCATAGTTTAGCGTTTTGATCTGAACTTTTGAGGGAAGATAGCTAACGCATTTTAGAAAAAATTTGTAGAAGGAAGTTTTGTTAAACGAGTTACAATTTATAAGTTATAACTTTTCTAATTCAGATTATGTAGTCTGAGCGAGAAACTAGGAGAGATGACCTTGGAAGTTAGCTATGCGTTTTGGACAACTATGTGGCACGATAAGGGCAAGCAATTTAAGGTTTTAGTGAGGTTTAAAAACCTTTTTAACATGGATTTTAAGGTGTAAAGTAAGTAGGAGGTTTTTAAAAAAGGTTTAAGGTAGATTTAAGCAAGGATGAGGTGTCAACTTGTACTTATGCAAGGAACTCTATAAATTGGGTAGCTTTAGTATTAAATTTCTCACAATCCATTTGAGAGTTTTGAGTGAATTTACTCTCAAAAGTTTCCTTTTTGAGCCTATTTCCTATATTGGGGCTGCTGGTTCAATTTGAGAAAGGAAAAGTTGTTTTTTAGTTAAAGGAAGAGAGAAAGATCGTTCTCGGGTAGAAACTTAACGACCTTTACTTCAAGGTGGTTACGGGACACATTCGGTTGAATATTTCGCTGAACTTTTAAGGTAATGTTATTAAGAAATTTTGAAACAACTTTGTAGAAGAATGTATTTTCATTTGAGTTCTAGAATTTAAGGTAATAAGCTTTAAAATGAAGATAAGATTCTGGCCGAGGACAAGGTTAGGAGAGATAGGCAAAATTGTTATGTTATAGAGGTTGTTTTGAAGTTTTTGGGAATTTTTATGGATCTTTAAGTTATTTTCATGTTCAGAGGACTGAATAAGGAATAAATATGAATTTTTGAGATCAAGAAGAGATCAGACAGATTTATAAGCCAATGATTTAAAATCTCTATCTGTATGTGGAAAATGATTTTGTTAGAGTAATTTAAAGCACGTTTTCAATCATATTTTATGATAAATGTTTTAAGTTAAGTTATGAAAGTTATATGTTATGAAAGTTATTCAAAGGATCTTATTATTCAAAAATATTTATTCATGATTACTGTTTACCAAAGTATGTTAAAAGATTATTAAAATCAAGTTTAAGATTGCATATTGAAAAGGATTTAAGGTTTATGGTTTACAAGTATCTCAAAATTACCCAAAAAGGGTAGGATTTAAAGGCGCAAGGACAGGTAAGGATACTTATTTGTAGAAACGAGTAAGAACGCTTATCTCGTAGGGACGAGTTAGGAACGCCTACCTCATAGGAACAGGGATTGGGGATGCCCATCTCTAATATTTATGGACGAGGTGATATCGAGTAATCTTTACTATCTCGTAGGAATAGATACTTGAATTTTCAAGCAAAAAGAGCGGGGCTTGTTTCTATTTTCCAAATACTTTGGATTTATTGTTCACTTTTTAAAGGATTTAATTGTTTATAAAAAGGTATTGCGAAAAGAATTTCATAAAATCTCACTAAGTCTTTTATACTTATTTTTTCAAAATTTATCTTCCAGAACTTTGGCGTTAAGGTCAAGAGGAGAGGAAGTTTGAGCTTGCTAAGTGAGAAGTTGCTAGGCATTTTAAGTTTAAGTGTTATTATATTCTGGGTTAAGTGTTGTTTCTGTATATTTATATTAAAGGCCTTGTTAAGGAATAAAAGTTTAAAGGTTGTTCTATCTGTTCCGCGTTAAGTTCTAATCAAGCTAAGTTAAGAAAGTTAAGAGGAGTGTCTTTGACATTTGATCGCGTCAAGGATGCTCGAGTCCCATTGCATCTCGTGAGACAAGCAAGCAGGTTTGCGGGATGGGGCATGACATTTGCTGAAGAACGTGATGGAAGGATACATCGTACCGTGAGTTTGTCTGCGGTTTTCAGATTTTGATCGACTAACTTGTTTACTTGGTCGAACATATGTTACATAATCGCTCATCTCGAGGTTGAAAGGTTGCAATTGTGGCAAGTGGTATTAGAGCTAAATTGGCTAGTTAATATTTGAGACAGAAAGATGTCGACTACGAAATAGACAGCAACGCCCATAATGAACGTTAGTAGAACTCGAAGACCAGATGCTCTACTTGGTGGAAGTTTCTGATTCCATCCGTTTCTTAGAAACCTAGCTTGATGAAATTTCAAAGAAAGTTGATGCTATTGATATTGTGTTCGATCATCTCAATAGATTACCCATACAAGAATTGTTGAAAAGAGTTGACACTCTAGAATCATGAATTATAAGAACTGGAAACGTCACCTACGAGCATGGAGACAGTTCATCGAACTCTGTTGCCCGTATGGAAGAACGAGTTATTGAATGAGATAACTCCCAAAAGACGATGTTGGAAATGATAAACGACATGTCAGAGGATTTTCAATCTACCATCAATGTCGTTAGGAATGGAATCGCAGAGGTAAAAACGAAGGTGAACCTTACAATGCGAGCAATGGCAAACCAAGCTCTCGCTGGAGTAGCAATCCCAATTGGCAGAATAAAAATTCGTGGACCTAAGTCCTTTTGTGGGACAAGAGATGCAAAAGCGTTAGAAAATTTTATCTTTGATATCGAGCAATATTTCAAGCCCTAAGTACAATTACCAAAGAGGCCAAAGTGACGTTGGCGATCATGCATCTGTTTGAAGATGCAAAGTTGTGGTGGAGGTACCAATATGTTGACATCCAGAAAGGGTGTTGCATAATAGATACGTGGGATGCTCCAAAGAAAGAACTTTATTTGCAGTTCTTCCCCGAGAATGTCAAAATTCTGGCTCGGTGGAAACTACATGAACTGAAGCATACAAACAACATTCGAGACTATGTGAAGTAGTTTGTGGGTCTGATGTTAGACATACGTGATATGTCAGAAAAGAAAAAAAGTTATCTGTTTTGTAGAAGGTTTGAAGCGTGGGCTAAGACCAAGCTGTACGAACAAAGGGTCCAAGACCTTACGTCAGCATACTCAGCGGCCGATCAGTTATTTGACCTGTCCAGTGACTCTCAAGATATGAGACGTCATCAAAATTCCTCATCTTAAGGAAACATGAATAATCGCCCAAGTCCTTCCAAATATAGGAAACACTTGGTGAGAACCCAACGTTTAAAACACAATCAGTCGTCCTTTCATTTGTTTCATATGTAAAGGACCAAATCTAACTAGAGAGTGTCCCAACCGAACCACCTTCAATACTTTTCAAGCCATGTTAGCCTCAGACTCAGATGATAAATTGAGTCAAAGAGAAGGTGAAATTGGCTAGATAGATGAAGGTGAAAATCTTCGAATTGAGACCTTGAAATTTTTGTCGTGTCTCTAGAAGAAGGTAGGGAAGACTAGTGGGTCGGTGAATAGGGGTCTAATGTGCGTGGACAGTTAGATCAATCAAAAACCATTAAGAGCACTATAGTAGATTCTGGTACGGCCCACTATTTCATAATAGAGGCCGAAGCCAAATGGCTGAGTCTTCATTGGGAGAAGGACACAAAAAAGATGAAGGTCATGAATTTGGTTGCCTTACCTATTGTCAGGCTGGTAGAATGAACGATGATAAGGTTGAAAGCATGGAACAACCTTATAGACCTTGTGGTTGTCAAAATGGATGACTTCGATGTAGTATTGGAAATGAAATTTCTACTTGAACATAAAGCTATACCAATGTCGCTAGCCAAGTGTCTAGTGATTACTGAATCTATGTCCACCATTGTACAAATAGACATTCACTAGCCTAACAAGGTGAAAATGATTTCAGCCATGGAACTGAAGAAAGGTCTTGCTTGAGACGAACCAACGTTTATGGCTATTCCGCTTGAGTCATTGAAAAATCCAAGAGGGAGTCCCCAAAGATATTCTGTGTGTCTTGGAGAAGTATAGGGATGTGATGCTAGATAGTCTGTCTAAATCTCTATCTTTGCGAAAAATGATTGATCATGAGATCAGATTACTGTTAGGAGCAAAACTGCTTGCGAAGAATGCTAATCGTATGGCGCCATTGGAGTTGGTTGAACTTCGGAAATAATTAGATGAATTATTGAATGCATAATTTATTAGAATTGTAAAAGCTCCATATGGCCCACAGTCCTTTTCCAGAAGAAGGATGGAAGTTTACGGTTATGCATCGACTGTCATGCCTTGAACAAGATCACAATTTGCAACAAATACCCGCTTCCCATAATCACTTATGTTTGACCTCCTGGTAAAGTATTTTTCAAAGCTACACCTGCGATCGGGTTATTATCAAGTGAGAATTACAGAAGGAGATGAGCCTAAAACAACTTGTGTCACGAGGTATAGGGCGTTTGAATTCCTTGTTATGCCATTTGGTCTTACCAATGCACCTGTAATTTTTTGTACGCTGATGAACCAGGTCATCTATGAATACCTTGACAAGTTTATATTGTTCTATCTAGATGATATAGTGGTCTATTGTTTCAGGATGGAAGAACACAAAGATCACCTGAAGTATTCCTTTGCACAACAACAGATAAATTTTCTGGGTCATATGATTGAGTGTGGCCAAATTGGTATGGAAAATGGAAAGATTGTTATGATACGTGATTGGGAAATACCAAGGTTAGTCACCAACTTGCACTCCTTTCTCGAATTAACTAACTATTACAGGCTATTCGTGGAAGGATTCTGTAAAAGAGCAAGCCCACTGATTGAGTTATTGAAAAAAGATAGTCCATGGGATTGAACCCCAAATGTCAGGCCACCTTTGATGAGTTGAAGGAAGCTATGATCGAGGGGTCAGTTCTTGGGATCGTTGATGTGACCCAATCATTTGAAGTTGAGACCGATGGTGTTCTCCTGCAGAATGGACACCCCATGCATATAAGAGGCGAAAGTTGGATGTTGCAGAAAGGAGATATGCAGTGTTTGAAAAAGAAATGCTTGTTGTGGTACATTGTCCAAGGCATTGTTTGCCTATGGCTGCATGCCGAAATACCCCCAACCTATCTTGTCTTTATATCTTATATTTAGTTTAGCTAGTTCCATTCCTTTTTATGTAATAAATCTAAAGTGTAACGTTTCAGTTTTTTCATATGCAAGTCTACCAGAGCTAAAAAAGTCCAAAATATACTATAGGGGAGGCATAGTAGTTGAATCCCTGCCCAAGCCTTACAACACTCTTTTCAATCTGAGCTTTTCTTTGCAATTAACAGTCTTCAATGCTTCCTTTAACGATGTTTTCAATGAATTTATTTCTCTCTCACGTTTTCTAAAATATTTTTTGAAGAACGTGACGAAAGGCTACATAGTATAGTGAGTTTGTCTACAGTTTTAAGATTTTGATCGAGTGACTTATTGATTGGGTCAAACAAGTGCCACACAATCTCTCGTCTTAAGGTTGAAAGGTTACGATTGTGACAGCACGTGCCCTCTTGCAGCGTAGCTATGTGGTTGGCCATCTCGCATGATACTTCTATGCCCAAGATAACCTTTTTCCCTTACCTTGCGTGCACACCAAACTCCTTCCTCTTTGATGTTCGGCCAACCACATCAACAACCCTAAACATTGAATTTTCCAGATAACTACTATCAACTTCAAATGGTTATAACGTTTTAACCAGAACTTAAAATGAAAAACTTTCTTCTTGAAACTTGTTAGAATTGAGTCAAATACCTTAACTCAAAATATTAGCTTCCAAGTTAAAGAATTGAGTTTTGTAGCCTCTAGAAAGTTAACACTTTTTAACATCCTTTGAAATCTGGCCTTCAAGTGTTCTTCATCTTCAAATTCAACATTCTCTTAATCTTCTTCATTTAGAAGCCTCACACTTGAAAATAAACTCACAAAGGAAGTTTCTCAATTGAAATTTCTTAATTTTTCCAAGCGAAAAAAGGGGAACTTTGGTTCTGAAGTGAGCCTACTTATAGAGGTTTTTGCAAAATGGGATTTGCCACCTTCTGCTTGCATGAAACCAGACCTTGCATGCTTAAGTCACCTGGAACCACTTCACCGACTGCCTAAAACACTTAGAAGCACCCTTAGTCACATAACCTTCAATTCTCCTCACAAAAAGCATGGTCTTCTCGCTAAACAACCCTCTAATCATTTTGCCACAAGCCTTCCTCAACTAAGCTAGCTTGCTTGCATAACCATTATCTACAATCTCCTTGGTCACACTCAACTCAAAGCTTATCGCCTACCTTGCCTCAACGCCTAGATAACCTCTTTGGAGGTTATCTCACTTAGCCTCAAGCCCAACGCCTAGCAAATCCACTCATAGCCTTCTCTTTAGAGGTTCTTCATGCCAACACCCCTCTTCTCAGCTAGGCCTTCACCAAAACGCCTAAAACCTTATGAAATAACCTCTTAGAACTTAGTCAACATTCAGCCATCAAGCCTTCTTCTTCCCTTTTGACCGCCAACTTCAAGCTTCGATACTCAACCATTTCTCTACTTCTTTTGACCACCTAACAATGAACAACAAACATCTTAACGAATTCTTAAGGGACTTGAAGAACTAAGGTTTACAATAGGAGCCCCATAGGGTGCTTTTACAAGTCTGATAAATCCGATAGGAAACAATTCGTCTAACTGTTTCTGAAGCTCAACTAACTCAGGTGGAGCCATTTAGTAAACGTTCTTTGCTGGGGGCTTGGTTTTTGGGACAAGCTCAATCTCATGGTCAATCCCCTATCGAGGAGGCAGTTTCTTTGGCAATTCATGTGGCATTATATCAACTTATTTATTCAAAACTATTGAAAGTAGAGACAAAGACACACATTAACTTAAGTGGAAACACGAGTACTAGGAGAAAAATCACGTTATATTGTTCTTGTTATTTTCTAATAAATTACAATGGTATAAAGAGGGAGATTAAATAGAATATACTGGGGCAAAAGAAAAAAGGAAAAAAATATTTTTGGTAAACTTTCCATAACTATTTTTTCCATAAACCAACACTCCCCCTGAAGTTGAGACATAAATATCAATGAGGTCCAACTTGCTAACACAAAAATCAAAGTTTGGTCTGAGAAGTCCCTTGGTGAGAACATATGCAACCTGTTGGCTCGAAGGGATGTATGAAATGCATATACTCCCATTGTTAAGTCTTTCTTTGATGAAATGTCAATCAATCTTAATATGTTTAGTTCTATCATGTTGAACTGGGTTGTTAGCAATACTAATAGCGGATTCATTATCACAAAAGAGCTTCAATGGAGTTTCACACTCTTGATGAAGATCAAACAGGACTTTCTGGATCCAAATTTCCTCACATATTCCCGAACTTGGTATTTGTCCTTAATGCTGATTTGGGCCACAACACTTTACTTTTTACTCCTCTAAGTTACAAGATTTCCCTAAACAAAGGTACAATAACCAGAGTACACTTCTTGTCAACAACTGATCCTGTCTAGTCTGAGTTAGTATATGTTCTAATGGTCTTCCTGTCGGTTTTTCTAAACATCAACCCTTTACTAGGTGTTGTTTTCAAGTATCTCAAAATTTTGTTTACAACTTTCAGGTGATTCTCATAAGGAGTTTACATAAACTGACTGACAACACTCACAGTAAAGGAAATATTAGAACGAGTATGAGATAAGTAAATTAATTTACCTATAAGTTAATAATATTTTTCTTTATAAACTGGAACTTGATCGTTAGAATTTCCTAGTTTACATTTGAATTTAATACGAGGGTCAGTAGGACGACATCCCAACATACCTGTCTTGTTAGAAAATCAAGGTTGTATTTTCTCTGAGACACGGGGATGCCTTCTTTGATTTTGCCACCTTCATTCCGAAGAAGTATTTCAAATTTCCCAAATCCTTAATTTCAAACTCAAATTCCATTTTCTTCTTTAGTTGAACGATCTCATTAATATTATCCCCAGATAGAACAATGCTATCGACATAGACAATCAATGCTACAATTTTTCCTGCCTTATATACTTTGGTGAATAAGGTGTGATCAGAGTGCCCCTAATTGTAGCCCTGAGACTTGATGAAAGTGTGTCAAACCACGCTCTCACTGAGTGTTTCAACCCATATAAGGATTTTCTACGCCTACAAAATTGATTACTAAATTGAGCTACAAATTATAAAGGCGGACATATATATACTTCCTCTTTAATATCCCCATTTAAGAATGCATTATTAACATCAAGTTGGTATAGGAACTAATCTTTATTCATTACAATAGACAACAAAACTCTAATAGTGTTCAACTTTGCAACAAGAGAAAAAGTCTCAGAATAGTCAATCCCACAGGTAGGTGAACCTTTTTGCAACTAGCCTGACCTTATGTCTGTCAATTGTACCAGTTTCCTTGTATTTTAGAGTGAACACCCATTTGCATCCCACAGTTTTATGTCCCTTAGGTAGGTTGCAGATCTCTCAAGTCTTGTTCTTTTGAAGGGCTCTCATCTCTTCCATGACAACACTGAAGGATTCCTCCTCTTTTTAAAGCCCTCAATCAAACTCAATGCTATGTTTAGAACACTAAGAATATGTGGTTTGGTTTTGGTTAAGCCAAAAGTGAAGTTTTCCCCCAAAAGCTCTGATAGTTAGGGAACTCAACACATTCTACTTGACCTAACCAAGTTGGCTCTCTATTTTTTTATGGGCGTTTTCTAATGTATATCGCATATGTTTTTTTTATAACTCTTGATTGTCTCACTTTTTTACGTTTTGGATTTACAAGCCTCTCTTTTCTTTCTTTGGGATGTAATGTGGTTACTAGGCCTTGCTAGAACCGGTGGGCTAACCTTTCTATGGTTTTAAATTTAGTTTCTAATATTGATTGCTTCCTTCGGAGTGACAACAAGCCTCATTTTTCCCTACTGTGGATCGGGGAGGATTCCTCCTCTTTTCAAAGCCCTCATCAAACTCAATACTAAGTTTGACTGCTCCCTTCGGAGTGACAACAAGCTTTGTTTTCCCCTACTGTGGATCGGGAAGGATTCCTCCTCTTTTCAAAGTCCTCAATCAAACTCGATGCTATGTTTAGAACGCTAAAAGTAGGTGGTTTGGTTTTGGTTAGGCCAAAAGTGAAGTTTTCTCCCAAAAGCTCTGATAGTTAGGGAACTCAACACATTCTACTTGACCTAACCAAGTTGGCTCTCTATTTGTTTATGGGCTTTTTCAAATGTATATTGCATATGTGGTTTGTTTTTATTTATAGCTCTTGATTGTCTCACCTTTTTACGCTTTGCATCTGCAAGCCTTTCTTTTCTTTCTTTGGTATACAATCTGGTAACTAGGCCTTGTTAGAATTGGTGGGATAATCTTTCTAAGGTTTTACACTTAGTTTCTAAGTTTGGATGCTCCCTTCGGAGTGACAACAAACATTGTTAATGCCCACCCTTCTCTAAAGGGATTTAGATCATTGTGGCTAGACAACATGCTCCTAACTTTTACAAGACAAATTTGTTAAAACCATCTCAATTTCTAAAGAGTACCTCCTATCCTTTTTTAACTCTAGGCTAGGTTTGGACTAAGTGCATCATAGGTAAGTCACGACAAAGCAACAAAGGAAGACAAAGCTAGCAAAGTATCCATGCACTATTTATTATACATCAAATCAATCATTCACAACACACATACCATTTTCTCAATCATTCACACCTCAGTAAGGTATGGCTAAAATGGGGCTTAAAACAAAAAAGACAACATCTTATTCTCAAATTTCAGCACATATACTCGTCAAAAAATTCAGAATTTCACATCATAAACTCGAGCTCAGTGCTCAAGGGTTGACAATCATGTTTTTTATGCAAGATCTAAGTAAGCTAAGAAGGTATAATGCTCATTATTGGAAGGAAAAATATTTGAAATTTTTTTAAATTTGGGCAATTTGAAATCCCCCAAGTTTAAACTAAACATGCAAGTTATTACCCACCCTTAAGTGGGTTAGAAGAGGGAGGCATAGATGGAAGCGAGCTCTTCAACTTAGCCGGTAAGGGTTTGGAATTGGGAATTGACCTGACGATGGAGCATTTTCTTTGGAAGAATTGGATTTTCGAAGGGGTCTGCCACCATTGATTCCAGCTCCGTTGGGGCTAGGGGAAGAAGATGGCGGTGGATCAGCGAGATGGGTAAAGGTTTCTTGGCTCCTTCACGTTAGAGAGATAGGAAGAGCAAAAATTTTGAGGCATAGGAAGAGCAAAACGGGAATTGATAGATAGGAAGATCGAAGATTTTGAGGAAGACGAAAAAGAGAAGAGAGCGAGAGAGGAGAATAAACCATTAGAGGGGAAAGAAATTTGAAATTAGAGAGACATATAAGGAGGTTTTTATTAGAAAATTGAAGAAGAGAGAATGAAGCTTTTTTTCTAAAATAAAATCCTAACCATAAATTTCTTTTCCTATAAATATAGATAAAATATATATTTTAAAATTTTCAGTTTATTAGAATACATATTAGGGTACTAAATAAATAAAAATTGTATGACTGTGGGTAGGGGTGAAAAAAGCCAAACCGAACCGAATCGAAGAACTAAACTGGTTCGGTTTGGGTTGGATTGGGCTTCAACAATAATGTTACCAAACTGAACCAAACTAAACCAAATTGAATCAGTTCGGTTCGGTTCGGTTCAAATGTAAAACATTTAGGTTAAAAAGTTAAAAATTGAAAATTGAAATTAAACCCATCTACACGAGCATTTTTTGTTGTTCGTTCATCTTCGATCTTCCTCCATTTACACTTCTTCATTCGTCTTCAATGCCGGTCGTTCTCCGTTCATCCTCGTTGTCGGCCGTTCTCCGTTCGTTGTGGGTCTTCCTCCTTTGTTCGTCATTCTCCATATACACAAGCATTTTTGGTCTTTTGTTCCGTCTTCCGTCATTCTGTTCACATGGGTCTGAAAAAAGAGAAAAAAAAGTCATCATTGGCCATTCTCCGTCTTCATTCGTCGTGGGTTCGTTCCCTTTCTGCACGTGGGTTCGTTCCCTTTCTTAAATTTCCACCTCTTTTTTTTATGTTTGATTATGTTTGTTTTCTACTATGTTTCATTATGTTTGATTTGGGTTTTTTTTGCTATGTTCCTCTATCGATGCACATATGAAAATTTTAGTTTTGTGATGCTTGACATTATCTCCGGTGAGTTATGATTCAACAAAGGAATCAAAGGAAGAAGAAAATTCAGGTTCTCGTGAGAGAAAGAGAGAGAAAATGGTTGAAGAAAATTCAGTTTTATAACCTTACAATATTTTTATGTCATATTTTAAACCCAATCTTTCATCATTTGAATATTGTAGGGACATGACGATCAAGTGTGAAATACAAAAATTACAGAACTAAAAATATAGTTTATTGTTGATGTTTTGAAAAATTGTAGGATGTGAATGACAGTGAGGTTCATTAGTGTATGAAACCAAATCTTAAAATGTGTTTGCCTTCAACCTTTGTAACTTCTATATAAATGTTGTTCTTGTTTTTGAAGTCTGCAATGTCCACTTGTCTTTCCATGCTCTATTTTTTCTTTGGAAGTGAACAAAATCATATGACATTGTTTTGGTGTATTTATAAAATAAATAATAGTTAATAATTATGTTTGAAATAAAATAGTTGTAGGTTGAAATTGTGTTATTGGAACTTCTGGTGGATTTAGATGTGAAAAATGAAAACATGATGTTAGTTCCTTCTACTAGTACTAGTTGAATTATGCTCTCATAGTAGTAGATATCTTTTCCTTTATTAAAAACTCATGTATTTTACTTACTTTGAGGTTAAATCTCTTCCTCCTCATATCTTGTTTTGTTCCAGTTTTCTTAAGTCTTGGTGAATATCATCAATAAGTTTTATTTTTTTGCCTTATACCTATATGTGTAATCTCCAAATTTGGTGGTATGTTTTGATATTTGCCCTCCAAAATGAAGTCTTCATTTACTTTGTGTCTAGACATTTTTTTCTTAATTATGATTATGTATGTATAAATTTTATTCATTAATTTATTAGACATTTCAAAATTTGAAAAGTTATACAAAATTGATATATACAGAAACTTATCATCTATAATTATATATATGGATTTGACATTGTTATTTCTTCTTGGACTCAATCTGCAATTATATTGTTTGAGAAATATGGAAAACGAGCGGTTTATGAGCATAGGAAAGCAAATTGAGAAAGAGCAAGAAGCAAGAGAAGGGGGTCAAAGTAATATAATATTTTAACATGGCGCCATCATAAGTAAAATACCAATTTAAGTTAATTTTGATGAAACCAGTTCAAAAATCCCAAAATTGTTAAGATTTGAAATGTGTGACAGAGAGCAATAATGTATCTGTTTCTATTCAAAAATCCCAAAACAGATAAATATTTACTTTGATTTGAGAAATAAGACCTAATCATTGAGGTATGGGAAACACTAGGAGTGGTTTTCTTTTTTTGTTTATAACTTTTCTTTTTTCTTTTTAGGAGTGGTTTTCTTCTGTTGTAGCTAATTGGAAACTCTGGATACCTTCCCAGTTTCTCAATTTCATATTTGTTCCGCAGCAATTCCAGGTATGCCTTATTCCAATTGTAGTCCAGTTCTTATCAACCATTTAATTGAGTTAATATTTCAAGTAGTAATGTATGCCTTATTGTTTTCTTTGATGATTATTAGTTAAAAATTTTGTGCTTTTTTGTTTGTTTTGTTTGATGATTATTAGGATGACTTCATTCTCTATAGACAAAATGTCAAAAAAAAGTTGTTCTAGTCCAGTGTTAGAAAAAAGAAAATCAGTTAAACCACCATTATCGGTATGGGAACATTTTATAAAAGTAGAAGGATGTGATCCTAAATATCCTAAGGCTGCTTGTAAACATTGTGGGACTTCATATGCTTGTGATTCCAAAAGAAATGATACAACTAATTTAAAAAGATATTTAGAGAAGTGTAAGAAGTATGTAGATCTATTGGAAGATAATGTTGAAGGAGAGAGAGATTCTTAAAGTAGTTTAATGGCTACATCCTTCACTCAAGAAAATTGTAGAACAATGCTTGCTGATATGGTTATCTTGGATGAATTACCATTTAAATTTGTAGAAAGTGAAGGATTTCATCAATTTTGTCGGGCATTAAATCCAAAGTTTGTGATTCCATCAAG
>JBBPDI010015982.1:0-23389 GCA_037974545.1 Cucumis variabilis
CAACACTTACCATACAAACCCTATTACAAAACAGGCTCTCTTGACATTTTTAAACTGTCAAGAATCATTATTCTTGACGGTTTTAAAATTTTCATTGAAGTCAGCGTCAAGAAACCCAAAAAAATTTATGGTTGATAAAAACGTCAAGAATAGTGAACGTTGACATTTTATAAACGCCAAATATACATATTTTCATGACAGTTAAAAACCATCAAGAGTATGAATGTTCATGATAGTTCAAAACTGTCAAGAGTAAGAGTGTTTAACATTTAAAAACCGTCAAGAGTTTGAGTGTTCATGATATTTAATAACCGTCAAGAAATTGATTGTTTTTGACATCAAAAAATCGTCAAGAATGTACTTGTTTATGACATTTTAAAACCATCAAGAATGCACTTGTTTATGATATTTTAAAACTGTCAAGAATGTACTTTTTTATGACATTTATAAACTGTCAAGCATGTTTCAATTTTTTTTTTTAAAAAAATTGTAATTCAATTATATTTTTGTTCCTATATTGTGCTCCCATAGTCATGTATAGTTGTCTAGCAACAATTTCATAAATATATATGACGAACAGTATTAATCAAATATAGTTTCAAAACTCGAACATATATAAATAAAACCTTTCACCATATATATATATATAATCATTTCCAAAACTTTACATACATATGAATATTTCATAACATTTACAAAAACAATATAAAATAATTCCATTAGATTGCCATGAATTCAACTCAACATCCTAATTAACTAACTTATTGGAAAACTATCTAGCTATAATAAATCTAATCAAAAGTATATCAATCAACTTCACCCCCAACCCCCATCTTCCATATGAACAATTCAAAAGAATCACCTATATTATCTATACATTAAGTTTCAGATAAGTGGACAACAAAAAATTTGCTACTTCAGAATCACAAATAGTCACAATCACATGTACGAACCCAGAAAGTCAGATAACTCAACTCGCACCTCGTCTAACTTGGCCTGTGAGTATGATCTTCATGTATCAATCTATAAACATGCAAAATAAATTAAATGAATTAACTCACTATCCAAACAAACCAATTAACTCACAAAAGAAATAGAATGATATATAACATACCGCATCGGATATGACAATGCTTCCCTTAGTCACAATTTCTCTCATAAACCTCATGACGTAGTATCCACACTCGATACTCCCGACTTGTAGAGGACACTATATAAAATCAACAAATTAGGATAACGAAGTAATTCTAATTGCTAGTAGTCTACAAAATACAATGACTTTAAATGTTTATACTTGTCTTTACTGTTCGCCATAAAGTTTGTTTTTGACTTTTTTTAATGTTCTTTTGTGACTGAAACGTCGCTATTGTGACATTTTGCCAAGATAAGATTTAAACAATTTTAAAATATTGTACACTGATAAGAATCAGGACTAAATGATATAGAAGATTAGCTTACGTGTTGGTTACATATCTTGTAGTTGATTTTGATGTTGTTCTTAGTAAGTCAAGGTAGAATGTTAAATCATCATACGCATTTATGGAGCAGTGCCCAATGACCCCTAATTATACAAAAAATAAGTGCTAGTTTTTTGCAATGCAACTAATAAAATAACTTGATTTACCCAGATTAAGAGGAGTAAGAACTATTTGGTTAGCTTTTAAGACCATCAATCTACTGCATAAGTTTTGAACTCTAGATTTTGTAAATCATGTTTGAAAGAGGTGAGAAACAGATCTACAAAGACGTACTGAACATTTTCCTTCGAACCAAGAATAGATGAATACAAGTACCTATAAAATATTCTAAATTTGTAAACGAGATACATAAATTTAGATGCAAACAAATGAAATTAACTTACATCATATAGGCCACCAATGTAAACATTTTGACTTTATTCATGTTACAAAGGTCAATGATGTCCTTTCGGAGCACAGAACTCTTTCGACTGATACCAACAATGCCAACATATAGTGGAATAGTGATACTAGAATCTTTTTTCATTATCTTCTCAGCGTATCTGAGAATCAACTTCAAAACTATTGGCAAAATTGACGTTGACTCACATACAACTTCTCTTTCCTTAGACATTTTTATTAAGGCTCTCTCCTAATTCAAGAACAACATCCACATTCATTATGATATAAATATTAGACATTTGAGTTTGTTAGTGGATCACATACCTTGAAGATGTCCAACTCTACTTCTTCACTGTCACTTATATTGATCTCCTCCACCTCTTTCCCTTTAGATTCATTCTCTTTTGGTTTGTCCATTGATTCCACCTTTGTCCTCTTATTTTTATCCATCAACTTACTCTTCTTTTTTATTATTTTCTTCGACTCAATCCCCTCTAAGAAATGGTGTAACCAAATTTGAGTGAATACGTGTTTCTAATTCACTAACGTGCCTTCGAAGTTCTTTATTCTCAAGTATAATCTCCTCCTCACGTTTTAATGTCTTTTTTACTAAATGAAAGTAAGTTATAGGAGTAACATACCCGCCGACCCCATGAACACGACCATGATGCTCTTTTGTACCCAATGCTTGAGTTAAGACATCATTAGAAGAGTGTCCTTTTGGGGAGGATGAATTTGTATTCAATGAAATCTCATCCTAAAACGGTAACAAAACCAATCTAAGTTATAGAAATGCTTATGTATGGTTAATTCAAATGTGTAATCTACAAAAAGTCTTACTATTTTATGGACGACTTGTTGAACATCATTGTTGTCATACTACCCTTGTTTATTAACTCGAGCTTTCTTCCACATGTTGGCTCGATCGAAATTCGCTTCATTTGAAACTTCATTTTTCTACATTCCAATTTCATAATAAGATCAGTATAACCTTTAATAAAGTTTGATAAACTTAATAATTGTGAGAACATAAATTAATTCTTACCATTTCCTCAATAATATTGACATACCTTTCCTTGAAATTCTATGGTTGTACTTGTTCTTAGATTGTCGATCTTGTTGCAATTGTCTTGTTTCCTATTTTCAAATGTATTTGTTAGTGAGAAAGTAATAAATATTATTCCTAATGATTTTAATCAATAAACGTTGTTCACACTGAAAAGTCTCACATAATCTTGACCTGACAAATTCTTCCCAATGATTTTGATCAATAAATGAATACTTTTTTGGTGGAACTTGTAGGAGTTGTGGTTCATCCTTATTTAGCATAATGTATTTCATTGTTAGCCAACTCTTAAACTGATGAAACGAAATGCCTGCAGTTTGGAGAATATTTTTCCTAGATCTTGGATCAATGACGAATGTGGCCTAAATATTTTAAAGTAATTAATAAAGTGTATGTACATCAAAAACATTATCAATATAAACACATTGAAATTATATATAACTCAACTGTACTGAATATTTTATCTTTTAGTTCTACAGGCACACTTTTCCAAGATGTATATGTGATAAGGACATGATAATGTATCGCAGATCCTATGAAAGACTTCAACTTCGCTCCATTCTCACCAATAGGTACTCCATCTTCATTGTAAATCACCACCTTCTTCTCTCCCAAACTTCTAATGCAAGTTACATCAAACATAATAGTTGGTCCTCATGGTCTATATATCTACTTTGGGATTTCATTTTCAATACCAAGATCTTCATCATCCTCAATTCCAAATGTTGCATTCAACTCACCAACACCAAGTTCTTCACCAAAATCGTCCATGTGATGTATGAATAAAGGTTGTCAATCAAAATCAAGAAATAATTAGCAAAATATACAAGTTTTAAACAATATTAAAAACTGATAAAATGAGAAGAATGAACATAATAAACTTATGGTACTATTAGTTTGAAATTTTTAAAACACACCATTATAATATTATGTAGGTATCCATGTGCCTCCACAATCTGCTCATACGTACGTTAAGATGTTGTCATCTAAGTCATTATTTAAATCGACATCTGGCATATCATTGGATATTCCTTAATACTGTAGTATTGTATCACCAAGGTCGTCATTGTTATATCTATCTTCAAAGTCTCTTTGTGGTAGAGTAAACACAATTGACCATCTAACATCACTTGGATCCTCAACATAAAATACTTGTTTTGCTTGGCTTGCTAGTATGAAGGAGTCTAACTTGTGTTCTACTATATTTAAATCAAATAACCAAGTTCATCGATCCAAACACCGCCATTGTTCTGAACCCAATCACATTTAAAAACAGGAACATTAAACGTATTGTAATTGAGTTTCCATATCTTCTGTATCATTCCATAGAATGACATGTCTCCAATGACAGGATTTTTATCTTTAGAACTAGACACTTGCATTGTTTTTGCAACTAAGCTAACTCCATTGTTTTATACACTTCGTTTCTTATCACAAGATTATGTGTGATAGCGACATCCATTTATTACATAACAACTATATCTAATAACAAAAGGATGAGACCCATGAGCAATCCACTGTATGTTATCTGAAACTCCAGCATTTCCAACTTCAAGCTCAGTTGATACCTAACATGATAATTCTTATTTCAAGTTGGACACATAACATGTGTAACTAAATTACTAGGTTCAACACTATAACTCTTATCGTAGCCAATGTATAAAAGTTTGATTATGTTCCTCTTGAAGCCATTTCTGATTTCTAGACTTATTCTGATATTGCAGTTGCAAAGCCTTCATATGTTTTCTTTGTAGTCATTAATTCAAACATTATAATATAGTTAGATTATTTATATAAAAGTCAATGAAATAATCAAGAAAGCAAGAATTAACTTACTCTGTATATGGTTGGATATCAATTGTATTTTCCAAGACATATCGATGAGCTTGATGTAGAAGTTCTTGTTCAGGTTTGAAAGGAATTACCATGGACAACAGTCTACCAATATTTGAAGTGTCTATATGGTCTTGTGACTTGAGAGTCCCAAGCCCAATAGAATCTACTCAAGAGAAGAAATTAGTACAAAATTCAATAGCTTCTTCTATTAAATAACTTTCAGCAATACAACCTTCTAGACGATATCTATTCCTTATAGAGTTTTTGATGACCTTCATGAATCTTTCAAAGTGATACATCCATCGAAGATATACAAGGCCACAAAGTTTGACTTTTCTAACTATGTGTACTGTGAGATGAATCATGATTGTGAAGAATGAAGGGGAAAAATACTTTTCCAATAAACACAATGTTAGCACAATATCTTCTTCTAACTTGTTTAGTTGTTGTGCATCTAATACCTTGTTGCATACAAATTCAAAAAGACGCACAACTTGGTTATAGCATAACAAACATGTTTCGGTAGCACTGATCTTATCACAATGGAAAACCACTGTTGTATGAACACATGAGAATAATAAGATTTTAAACTATTAAGTTTTAAATCTGTCATTGACACAAGGTTTCTAATATTGGAAGAGTAACCTTCGAGAACCTTTATTTTAGACAAAGTCTTCAAAACACATTGTTTTTCATCCTTTGTAAGAATATAACACGCAAGGGGAATGAATATTTTCTTTTCAGTGCTGATAGAAGCAAGCTCTAGTCGAAGTTTTAGATCAACTAAATCGCGTCTAGCATTCAACCCATCCTTACTTTTACAAGGAATATCAAGAAGCGTACCTAAGATATTCATGCAAACATTTTTTTTCAATGTGCATCACATCTAAACAATGTCTAACATGAAGATCTTTCTAGTATGGCAATTCAAAAAAAGAAGATAATCTATTCTAACAAATTTTTTCACTTCTGTTCATCAAAAGTTTCATATGGTTCTTCTTCCCTCTAGAAAATTCAAGATCTTTCAATTTTAAATACACAGCCTCCCCAAAAAGTGGTTCTAAAATAGTATCAAGTTCTTTTTTTACCGTTGAATGATTTCTTTTGTCGTTGATACGGATGATTTCGTGCTAGAAATCTACGATGTCTAAGGTATGTCATTTTCTTCCTATACTTTAACCTTATAGAATTTGTATTATCTCCAAAAATTGGGCATGCTTTATACCCTTACACATAACATCCACTAAGGTTACCATATGCAGAAAAATTATTGATTGTCCACAACAGAACTGACCTTAAGTTGAATAATTATTCTCGATAAGCATCATAACATTTAACACCACTTTTTCATAAAAGTTTTAAATCTTCAATTAGTGGTGCTAAGTATTTGCCTATATATTCCCCTGGTTGTTTTGGTCCTGAAATTTTGATAGCATCATGTACTTTTTTTTCATACACAACCATGGTGGAAGATTGTAAATAACCATCACTACCGGCCAAAAACTATATTTAGGACTCATGTCACCATGAGGATTTACTCCATCGGCTGACAATGCTAAACGAAGATTTCTAGGTTCATAACCGAAGTCTGGCCATTTAAAGTCTACTAACTTCCATGCTGGAGAGTCTGCTAGATGTCATAACTTATCATCCTTAATTCTTTCACTAGAATGCTAAGTCAAGTTTTCAGCACATTCAATACTTCTGAATAGCCTTTTGAATCGTGGAATTGGTGGAAAGTACCATATCACTTTTGAGGAAATTTTCTTTCTCCTTTCATTTGTATCCTTAACGTTTTTCCATCTTGATTGACCACATTCAGGACATTCAATTGCATTACTAAAATTTTTCCTATAGAGACAACAATTATTAGGGCGTGCATGAATCTTTTCATATTCCATTCCTAATGCACCTAATGTTTTATTTGCTTCATACAATGAATTTGGGAGCTCATTAGTAGTAGGCGTAATTTCCTTCCAAGTTTTAAATAATTCTGAAAAACTGGTATCACTTCATTCATACCCAACTTTTAAATTATACAATTTTGTGTCCTTCGTACAGTGGTTTTTCAGCATCAATAACCAACTTCTCAAATTCGTTTGGGTCTTTTGAATATTCCTCGTGAGCAACTTCAATAATTTTTTTACACTTCCAACATCATTATCTTCACATGTATGGCTGTCAAACTTTAAAGATTATTCATAGAAGGATGAGTTAGGAAGTTCTTCCCCATGCCAAAACCAAATTTTATAACTTTATCAATCCCATTAACATACAAGTGATCTCTAACACCCTTTCTACTATGTTTTTTACAATTCCCAAATTTCAAACAAGGACAACGAATGTAAGAGCTAGTTGTATTAGAAAATCCAAATTTGATGAAGTTTTTCACACCCAACTCATAATCTTTAGATAATCTACTCTTGTGCATCCACAATTAATCTATCATTGTAAATCTAGTGAAAAGTAAAGTTATTGTTAATCTTTGGATAAAAACTTTGATATGGCTTGTTGCAAAAAATTTCACAAAATAATAAATGGTTCATCATACACTTTTTTTGGTTTGGGGGGAGAGGGGGATATAGAAGTACAAAAATGGGGGTTAATAATTATCGGGAGCAAAAACGGTACAAAAATATAGCCTTTAACAAAAACTCTTTAGCAAAACTAAATAGTTTGACAATATAAATAAAATATCCGTCTAATTCAAACATTTTTAGTGGAAAATATTTAGCTTTGGTTGCATTTATGGTATTATATTTTTATATTTTAAATGGTAAAGAAAATATAAATAAATATAAATAATATATTTATAACTAGTCATGGTATATTTGTGTTAAAAGTTTGAGTTAGGTTGGTAGATTTGAATTTCCAACCATATCTACCACACCAAGGTCTTGTTGTCAATATTTAGTCGTAATCGATTAATTATGATAAAAGTTCTTTAGTTGTAATCTAAGAAATCCTTAAACACCATGTTCATCAAATCCATAAATATAGCAGGAGCATTTGTCAAGCCAAAAGACATCACAATAAACTCGTAATGTCAATATCTGGAACGAAAGGTAGTCTTGGAAATATCATTGTCTCTAATTCTTAACTAGTGATATCCTGATTGTAAATCAATCTTAAAGAACACAGTAGCTCCCTGCAGCTGATCAAATAAGTCATCAATTCTGGGCAACGAATATTTGTTCTTGACTGCTACCTTATTGAGCTCTCTATAGTCAATACAAAGACACAACGACCGATCTTTCTTCTTCATAAATAATATTGGTGCTCTCTAAGGTGACACACTAGGTCAAATAAAGCCATTGTCCAGCAATTCCTTCAATTGGATCTTTAGCTCCTTCAGCTCAACTGGCTCTATTCTTTTGGAGCTCTCGATATGGGATCAGTGTCTGGTTCTAGTTCAATAGCAAAATCAATCTTTCTATGAGGTGAAAGTCCTGGAAGCTCTTCTGAAAAAACATCGGGATATTCCCTTACTACTGGTTTAGATAATAAAGATACCTTGGGCTCTCTAGTGTTTATAACACTAGCCAAGATACTCCAAGTACCTTGGTTGAGCAGCTTATTGGCCTTCATAACTGAGATAACTTTGGGTAGGACTACAATCTCTGCCCTTTTATACTTGAAACTAACTGCCTCATAAGGGTTAAAAACTACCTCCTTGCGGGAAAAATTTATGCTTGCATGGTTAGCAGATAGTCAATTCATGCCTAAGATTACATTAAAGTCTCGTATGATTAAAACTAAAAAAGTTACACCTAATACATGGCTTGCTATTTCTATTTAACATGCTACACCTAATACATGGCTTGCTATTTCTATTTAACATGCTTTTATCTTTTCTTTCAACATCATAATTTCTCTAGATGTAGTAGAAACAGATAACATATAACTCAAGGGTTCTACCTTTAAATTCATATGCTAAACAAAAACTGAAGATATAAAAGAATGAGAGGACCTAGAGTCAAATAATACTAGAGCAAAGTACCCCAAGATTGGGAGCGTACAGTCACCACTGTGCCAGCTTTCTCAGTCTCCTGCTAATTAGTGGCAAAAACCTTTTCTGTTGGGATGGAGAAGTCTAGTTTGAGACAACCCTAATGATTTCCAAGGACAATTATCAGCTATATGCCTAGGTTGCCTACAATTGTAACATACTCCACTCCCTGCTAGGCAACGACCTGAATAAGGCCTTCCACACTTAAGACCATGTGTAATTCTTTCAAAGTTTTACCTACCTCAGCAACCTACTATTGGTGTCACTACATGATCTCAAATTCCTCTAGGGTGCTATTGCAGGTTGCTGCTCAGCCTTCCTTTTCTGCCATAAAGTTGGCCCCTACTCGGAAGCTTTGTCCAACTCTAACCTCTCGTGCAAATTCATATCCACTGTAATGCGCAATGCATCAACCTAGGTAGCTAGTCTAAGGACTCGAAAGAAACCCTAGATCTCTAACTTAAGGCCTCTAACAAACTTGTCATCTCTCTCAGCCTCAGTTCTAACTAACTCAAGTGCAAACTGGGATAACATGTTGAATTTTGATAATACTCCAGCTTTAGAAACTCATGGTCCTTGGCATCTCTTAGTGTAGCGGAGAAGAATTTAGCATAAAAATTCTTCTTAAACTGCTCCTAGGTGATCTTATTCATATCTCCACATAAAATCCTCTTTATCGACTCCCATTGGGCTCTACATTTATCAATTAGTAAGAACACGACACACTAAACTTTCTGGTCACTGGGGTAGTTCATGTAACGAAAGATAGTGTCCACTGAACTTAACCACATCTACGCCTTGGTGGGGTCTGCCAAGGATCCATCGAAATTTTGAGGGTTATACTTCGTAAAATCCCTCAATTACTTGGCTTCTACTATAAGCATATTAGGTAGGTTATGAGCTACAACTGGGACCTGAACACCTGCAACCAGTGTCTAAATAGGAGCTGTCTAGGTCTGCTAGACAGGCTGATGTTGTACCAACGCTTCGAACAACAAATCTCTGTACCTTTACTCCATGGCAGTAAGGTCTGCATGAGTGACAAGTGTAGTAGGGTCGATAGCCTGTACAACAAGCTGTCCTTCAAGCTGGTTACGTCTAGCTCCTCTGTCTTTCCTACCACCTCTACGAACACCTTTGCATGGCAACATTTTTCCTAAATTCCACCACCAAAAGTCTTTTACAACAAATTCAATCACAACAATTATACTTATCTAGTTTAGTTCAAAGAAAGTCATATATGCAAAATCATAAACTTATACCATAAAACATACCTGGTGAGTGACGAACGACTGTATTAGCCAAAGAGATAAAAATCAATGACTTACATCGTAAGTCAGTCTACAGAATCTATAAACTGAGACTCTAATACCAAATGTAACGATTTAACTTTTTATACTAAGCTGAGGTCATTACTACTAAAACAGATAAAAAAAATTTTATTTAAAATAAAATAAAATACTAAATTTTAAAAACACTTCAAATGTTCATTTATAAATTATAAATAAAGTATGCAAAGAAAAATAATAATAAATAAAACACTAGTTCGAGCCTTATTTAAAATAAAAAGAAATATCATAAGAGTACTCATGAGTTCTGAAATAAAATAATGTAAATCAAATACTGAAAAAATAAATGCGGAAGAAAACATAAACTTTCCCCTATGACGAACTACAGTCACTTCTTGCCATTCACCAGGTTTCCTCTACCTCTACCTTTGCTTGAAAAATTTAAACATAGAAAGAGTGAGTATAAACATATACTCAGTAAGGGACCCACTACTAGTCCCGCTACGTGTCTGTTCACTTTCTGTTAGGGTCCTATAAGAAAGTACTGCATAACTATCATGCTCCCAAAAGTGCGCTATCTAGTGATCCCTTAGGGACATAACTGGGCTCTCGATAAACCCGAAGGAACACCGTAAGGAGACGGGCTATCAGTCACTCTATCTAATCGATCATAAAAGTTACCCACAAAGGCATAAATAGGTGGTGATCCCAAGGGACACTCATATGGTACGACTCTAACAGATAAAGCTAACAGAACACAATAGCGTATGCATATAGCATATCATAAATATCATATCTCAATCATAGTGCATCTCATTCATAGCATATCTTATTCATAACATATCATGATCATGACATATCTATGTAATCAATATCAATCATCCCTACAGTCACGTTATGCATTATAGCTATGTTAATGCATAATAAGGGAAAACATACATGTAATGCAAGTTCTTTAATCTAATACTAAGAGTTTAATAGTAGAATCTCTTAACTGGATGTTTGGTTAACAAAATTTATTTCTAACAGAAGCAGCCAAGCAACCAACTTCCCCAAAGAACCAATCCTAAACATAACAAAATTAAAGTTATTAATTTTCCCAACCAGTCACCCAAATTTAATTAAGCATCCAAACTTACCCCAAGACTAAGGTTGAAACCAAAACAACCTTGAACAGAAAATTGCACAACTCAAATCCTCTAACAAAAATTAGTCAACCGTCAAGTAAATAACCCAACTTAATCAAATTGTGAATTTATCTCAAACCAATAATTATCATTTGATAGGTATACCTAAACCCATAAAAAACTTACCAAAAAGTAAGAAATTTGGTAAACTTGGCTCACTCCAAGAGAGCAGCTCGAAAACGCCTCAAGAAGGAGAGGTCAGCTCGAATTCTTCAAAGATTTTTCAAAATCTTAGTACGAACTTCGTGCACTCCCAAATTTGGAGATGAGCAAAGACCTCATTACTGAAAATGAATGATAAGATTAGTCTTTAGGAAAATTTTTGCAAAACTTGGTTTGAGGTAAAGCTTGCTCGCCTTAATAAACCAGATATATATTTTCTAAATAAGGTTCCTTAACAAATGAAATGCAAAGATAACAAATGAAACTTTATTTCTCATACTTTATTTCATCGAAGTGCTATTGAAGTTTAAAGAGAAATTAGAATACAATAAGGCGGGGAGCCATACTTGCAACAAGAAAGATTAAACGCTTAAAGGTTACATCAAAAGTTTTCACTTGCGTTGTAGCATACATAAATAAATAGAAATAAGCTTACTATTGGGATGCTTAGCAAATCCTTTTTTATTTTAGGCGGCAAAAGGATGTTTCTTGATTGAGGAACTAGTGAAGTTGTCCTCCCTTTTGAGGCCAAATCATTGTGCTCCTTCAGATTTGCTAAGGTTTAGAATAGAGAACATAAATTACTTGGAAGAGACGGTGAACGAGGTTGCGAGGAGTTTGAGTGATTTTTCCTTGGAGGCCTTTCTAATGAAGTAGAGGCCAAGGCGATGGGCACGCGACAAGACATCACTGAAGTCCTTAATCTTAAATGATTGTCTTCTCCTTAGTCCTAAGGCTTCCTCCTTTTCTTGTCTGTCTCCTCATCACCTCTTTTATTTATCACCATGTGGATGGTGATGAAGTCCCAACCTTCCAGTTTTCCCCAACTCTACTTGTGCCTGTAAGAGCATCCTTGAATGCGCTAGAATCTCTTCTTTCTTGTGGACAGACACTTTCTCCTCTGATAGAGTGTTTCTACTCTCTTCTTTCTCAAACTCCTTAGCCACATCCTCCCCTCACCTTTATCTCTCACTCTCTTCCTTTACTTCTTTACCCAAGGACTCGAATTCCTTTTGCAAATCTTGTAGGGGTCCTTATTGCTAACCCTGTAAAGTTAGCATCAGGTGAGGCGGTGCTTTTTATTGGAAGCTCAAGATCCCCCTTTCTTGCCTGGCTGTTTCGCTTCTTCCTTATTCTTCTTTTCTTCTTCTTGTTACATAATCTTTTATCCATTTCTATCTTTTCACTTTATTTTTCTTCCTTCTTTACATAAACTCTTATCCCCATATTTCCTTCTTTGGCCTTTTCCATCCTTTCGTGCTTTCTTAGTTTTTGTAACCTTATTGCTTTAGGCGCCAAAAAGGAGGAATACTTATTACTCATGACAAGGTGACCTGATGAGGGATTTTGTAAAGAAGAGTATTTCTTGGTGAAAGATGGCAGGAATACAACGAAGAACAGTGAAGAAGAACTTCTTGGAACGATAATGTTTTGAGGATTACTTAGTGCGTAGGTTTGTGACTTGTTGGGTTAGGCTAAATATTATGGTTCAGTATTTGTAGGGTTTAAATAGACCTTACTAACAGGGTTAAGAGAGTGTTTAACGTTTTGTCACATTAAATATGATGTGAAAAATTGGAATGACTACTAGTGGCTTGAGGATGGTGCATTCATTTTGTCTTGAAAGTTTAACACTGAGGGATTTGACCTGATGTTTTATACTTCCAAGAATTTCTTTGTTTCCCTATGCAACCTAATTTCCTATTTTGTGTATGACTATTAGACTACCTATAATGACGCAGTATGACTGGAGAGCCTTGCAAAAAATTAAACGATGTACAAAAAGCGACAACAAAAGAATACAAAAATTAATTTATGAAAATTAAAGAATTGTGAGCAAAGGTAAGAGCATAAGTATATATTTACATTAATATAAGGATGCAATAAGAAAAATTGGAAGAATTATACATTCCATATACATCCATGTATTTTGGTTTCGTGGCGAGGACGATTGTGGTATCATTGCTTCTACTCCGCATAGCTTCCTAACCATCTAGCTCCTGAACTTCATTGATTATTTGCATCATGACTCTCAGTGTCTTGATTGATCATTGCAATAAGACTCTGCTCTCAATCATTCATCTCAATGTTCAAATAACCTTTCTTGGTCCTTTTCGCTTTGCTAATTGAAATTGTTCTGTTCACTAACTCCACGCGAGGACACCTTTCAAGATGACTTTATGAGAGTTATCACTTTCATTTGCGACTATCCACATCTGTTAAGATTTCTCTAGGTCATCTTCTAAAAGATACATTGATTTGGGGTTGGTTCAAGCAATCATGAATTACTTCGTTACCTTGGAACCCTTCACGTGATTTTCAGCTAATCGCATAATTCACCAAAATCAAATGCTTTGCCTTAATTCAAGTGAAGCTCTACTCTAACATCTAAAAATCAATTTCCTAACAACAACGCCAAAACCTTGATGGTTCAATTTGGACTTACTAATTTTGTGTGTATGTAAAGCAAGTGCAGTACGTCACCGAGTCAGGTTATTGTGCATAATGTGCCGACCATAACTCTCTGTATAGTATGGTTTGGTTCTAGGCAATAAGTCATGGGTCATGATGATAGCATTTGAAGTGCTCACTATGTACCTCTTCATCGTATAATACTTAAGTTCTCATTGAGTATAAGTTTTGCTATGACTCACATAAGTGTAAGCGAACAGTAGGTTTATCTAGGTGATCCAGGATCGAACATAGGAAATTGTGTTCTAGATTCCACTTCTCATTTAGGCTTTATGGCAATTAAGTTGAAAGAATGTAACTCTAACTACAACTATTTATGTACATCTCGAGACTCACGCACAAAGAGTAAATTGAGCTAGGGAAGAATGAGTTGAACTAACTTGTATGCAGATGACTGTTGAAGGAAATTCTACGTGCTTTAGATGATTAGGCGTTGCGATAACCTTAATGCGCTATATTTGCATAATGGACGCATGATTAAGGTGACCTTTTCTCAAAGTGTTTAAATGTCATACTTGTTCGTCTTTTAGGATACAAATGACTATGCTTGCTTAGGCAAATTATACCTAGAGAACTTGACTCGTAATACTTATAGGACTTCTCATTTAAGTACGACAACCTCTCAGTGTCTATTGTCCGCACTTGTTCACCTTTCAGGATACAAATGTTGGAAGCTACCTCGCTAAGGTGAGATTTGTCATCAAATTCCTCCTTGCATGCATTAGCCTTATCCTTGCTACTCTCTCGGGTAGTTGGCGATTGACACAAGCCAAGTGACAAACATAGCTCAACTAATGCGATAAGAATTATAAGTTGAACTTCTTATCAAGAACTCATCACAGTTCTTCTCTTTTAATAACATAAAGATAGATGAGATGTTAAGAGATGGTGTATTGAAAAGGTATAAACATGCAGTTTATGTATAAAGAATATAGGTCTTCAGCCACTGTACAACATAAACAATACATACACAAATACATAGACTATAATGAAATAAAATGGAAAGATAGAAGAATGGAAAATGTTATTACAAGTTAGGTTATCAACAACAAATAGTCTTTTCTTTTATCACGATTGTTTAATCTCCAACTAGCTTGTTCAAGCTCTCTCTCTTTGTAGTTTTTCTCAGACCATTCTTTTGAGTCTCTCTTTCTCTCTAGCCTATTCAGGCCTCTCTCCCCCTTTCTCTCAGTGGGGATAAAGTGCTTGTTATAGGCGCTTTTTCGACAAGAAAACTTTATTCCTCTGAGTATGTTAGCACTGTCATTTACCCCTAAGAAAACACATCATTCCAAGTACCGTTCTTGTCTTTTTGTGAGCTTTCCTCGCATAATGTTTAGGTTTATAGCCTAGGGTTGTTAGTTGTTAAGCGTGATACATCACTTTTCTCTGCCCGAGATGTCGCGTGCAAATTGCTTCTTTTTGCTTTTTCCCACTTTTCCTGCATTTAAACATATTAAATGCGTAAAACAGGAACGACATTTATGCAAGCCATATTTCTAAGTATTTATGTCTTTACAACATAAGTTATGCGTTCTAAGCATCCCTTAGGAGTTTTCACCCTATTATTCTAATAAAAAGGGGTATAATAATGGTCATTTCTACACGTTATCAAATGTGTGGAAGAAGGAAAGCAAATGACCACCTTGATGTTTTCGAAGGGAACTAAGAGGAGAGTTAGGGCTTTTTCAACCTTGATGACGATTTCGCAAAAGAAGGGAAGACACACATTTTTTTTAATAATTTAGTAATCCTTGACGTTTTTTAAAATGTAAGAAAAAGTGTCTTACTTGACGTTTAAAAAACGTTAAGAATTTTGGAAAACGAGTCCTCCTGTCTTCATATAAAAATTCTTGACGTTTTAAAATATCAAGAATTTATTTGTATTTCTTGATGTTTTTAAAACGTCAATGAAAAGTACATATTACTTTACGTTTAAAAAACGTTAAGAATGTAGAATTTATAAATATTCTTGACGTTTTAAAAATGTTAAGAATTTAATACATATTCTTGATGTTTGAAATTTAATATTCCTAACATCAAGAATTTAATAGATATTGTTGACGTTTAAAAAACGTCAAAAAAGGAAAACTACAACCGTCAAGAAAGTCCATTTTTCTATTAGTGAGTGGCCCCAAGCCTAAGTTTAAACCCAAAACCAACAGGCAAATAGGCTCAAGCTCAAGCCATCAAGCAAAATGGACCCAAGCCCAACAAGCAAATGAGACCAAGCCCACCTAAAGCCCCTAAAAATTCTCTATAAATAGAGGCATTCTCATTCATTTTAGGAATCTTTGGTTGAAGGAAGAATTAAAGCTCTGAAGAATTGAAGAATCAAACTTCTAAAATCTCTCAAGACCCGCAAGTTCTTATCAACTTCGAAATCAACATCTTCTGAAAGATTAAAAACATGAAAGATTAAACTTTCCTTAGATTCAAGAAGATCGAAGGTCAAATTGACTTCCAACTACAACATCTTGAAGACCGAAGATCAAGAACTTCTAAGTTTTAATTTGTATTTGAGAGAAAGCATCAAATGAGTAAATATTAGAGACTGTATCCACTATACAAATCAATATACAAAGTTCAATTTCAAGAATTACATTTTCCCAAAAATCTTGTGTGAACAGTTTGGCACGTCTACTGAAATCATCTCTACCTTTCATCTCTTTCTCTTTTTGAAGAACATCTTAAGGAATCATGATATCTCAAACGCAACACTTCCAAAGCTCTAAGCAACATCAGCAAGCGGTCAAACACTCGCAGTCACTCAAAAGAAACTCAATCATCTGAGGAAATGCTATCCTTTGAGGTCACAAAGAGCATTTGGGAACAATAGTTCAAGCCACCAAAATGTGGAATTGTAATCAAAGAAAATCTTATGATTGTTTAACACAACTCGTTCTCTGAACGCCCAAGTGAGGAGATGCCTCATCCAAATATAATGTCAGTTATGGTGACTCACATGGATACAAGCAAAGACAGCATGACAGAGCTTGAAAAGAATGTTAACATGCTCATGAAGGCCGTTGAAGAAAGGGATGATGAGATTGCATCTCTGAAAAATCACATCAAAAGTCGTGATGCTGTTGAATCAAGTCACACACATACCATTAAGAATACTGACGAAGGAAAGATAATTATGCAGGAAAGTCAATCACAAAATTTGATTTCAATTGCATCGCTATCTGTGCAGCAGTTGCCAAAAATGATTACAAATTCCATCAAAACTCAAAATGGTGGACTTGCTCAAACTTTCTCTTTGTATTTCAAGCAATATACGAATAGGATCAATAATCTCATAATGTCGAATGGATACCAACCACCCAAGTTCCAACAACTCCATGGAAATGACAACCCAAAATAACATATTGCTCATTTCATTGAAACACGTAAAACTGCTGGTACGTGAGAGGATTTGTTGGTAAAATAGTTCGTTTGAACTCTCAAAGAAAACGCCTTCGACTAGTACATCGATCTGGAGATTGAATCCATTAGTAGTTGGAAGCAACTTAAGAAGGACTTACTCAATTGCTTCTACAGCACCCATTGTATCGTTAGCATGACGGAGTTGACAAGCACAAATAGCAGATAGGGGAACCAGTCGTCGACTATATAAACCAATGGAGAGCTCTAAGCCTGGATTGCAAAGACAAGCTCACAGAACTGTCTGCAATGGAGATGTGCACCCAAGGCATGCATTGGGAACTCCTCTATATTTTGCAAAAATAAAGCCTTGCACGTTTAAAAAGTTGGCGACTCTTGTCCATGATATGGAACTGAGTATCGCCAATAGAGGAGCAAAAGATTCCTTGATTCCAAAAATGAGGAGGGACAAGAATGAAATTGATGATAGTAAAAATATCGCTAATAGTGTCATAAATGAGTCTATAGTTGTTCATGCAACTCCTTTGAAATCTTTCTCTAAAAGAAAAGAAACAAAAATTAAAAGAAAACATGATGGGACGAAAAGTGACGCCCAATCTTAAAGAAAGACAAAAAAAGTTTATCCATTTCCTGACTCTGATGTGGCAGATATGTTAAAGCAGCTGCTAGAGAAGTAAAATTATTCAACTACCAGAATGCAAACGACCGGAACAAGCAGAAAAAGTAAATGATTCAAATACTGTAAGTACCATCACGTTATTAGTCACCCTGTTGGAAAGTGTTTCGTGTTGAAGGAGTTGATTCTAAAGTTGGCTCGTGAAAAGAAGATCGAGCTGGATATTGATGAAGTAGCTCAAATGAATCATGTTGCGGTCGAAATGACTTCAAGAGTTCCACCATCAAAACAAATTTATGATCAAAGGAAAAAATTAATTAGTTTGGGACTTTTAAACATATAGTTGTCCAATTTGAATAAAGGATCATGACAATAAACTCTCAAAATAAAGAAGAGCATGTTAAGGATGATGGCGAAGGATGGATAGTCGTGACACGTCGAAAAGGGAGACAACCAAGTTTCATTAAATAAAAGTCATCATTCCATCAAAAGCATGCAAAAGGAAGCATCTCCCATAAAAAAAAGAAGGGGAAAAGAAACAAAAAGATGTGGAAGCCTAAGCCTATCAAAGGAAAAGATGAAGACTTCCTTCAACCTCAACGACTGGTAACTTTATTAGAATTTCTCTGAAAAAGATTCTTTGATAATAATCTAGAAAAAAGTATTAGAAATCACAACATTTCATGCTGTCAACATAGTAGAAGTTGATAACAATTATGCATCTTCTAAAGAAGTCGACAATTCAAATGAAATTAAGCAAATGTCTTTAATCGTATCAAGCCTTCAACTACTCGATCTTTAATCTTTCAAAGATTGAGTATGGCCACGAAAGAAGAAGAAAACTAATGTCCAACATCTACTTCCATTCAAACTTTAGCTTTCAAAAGTCTAAATATCTCCACATCAAAGAAAGATCGACCTTCAACATCTATTTTTTATCGTCTAAAAATGACAAACGATCAACATGGAAGAGAGATAAAAACTTTGAAGGAAAAATTATTTCATGAAGAAAACAATGATGATAAGATTTACAATCGCGTCCCATCACGCATGAAAAGAAAGTTGTCTGTTGACATAAATACAGAAGGTTTCTTGATGGTGAAGCCAAGATTTATTATATTCACCAATTTTGCAAATGAAGAAGATGAACAAATTCTTGAGGAAAATATGAGTTGTTAAACATGCAAAGCTCTTTATCGCAAGAGCTTAAACTGCATAGTGCTCATAGTCCACAAGAGTTTAAAAGGTGAATGACAAAAAATAAAAAAGTTGAACTACGTTATGAATTGATCCCTATGTTATAAAAAGGGTACGTAAGTAGCTTAAAGTTCACTTTAAGTTCAATCTCATGTAGAAAAAAGTATTATGCTTCATTGTGATGATGTAATCTCACAATAAATGATATGTAAGCAACACAAAATGAAATTCAGGAGCAATCACACTAGAATAAGAAAAAAAAATTATCATTCAACTAAAATCATGCATTTATAAGAATTGCAACAAAAAAAATGAAAGAAAAGAAATAGGGTAAATGGGGCAAAGTCAAAGCTCTAATTTGAAGTTCTTAAATTTTTTGCATGCAACCTTCGTACCCTTATAAATCGTAGCTAAGGCATCAGTGGCTTCTTCGATAAGAACAGGGGTGTTTAATTTTCTACCCTCTTAAGGTAGCTATTCAAATATCCATCAAGAGGACTCGGATTGTCTGCATGGATCCTTGCAATTTTTGAAAGCACTATTGTTATTTCTAGTGTTTCGAGATATTAAAGTTTAAAGGCTTCGTCTTCCTCAAGGACTCAAAAGCTTCATTGATGTTTTCTCATATTCACATTAGAAGTCCTCGTCTTCCTTAAGCTCAAAAGCTTCATCGTTGCTTCGTCAAGCTCAAGTTCGAAGGCTTTAGGCTTCATTGATGCAATGAGCTCTGCCTTCTCTCTAATGTGTTGCAGCCAAAAGGATTATCATCTTCATCTTCATTCTCTTCCATGTGTTGCAGCCGAGAGGATCTTCATCTTCAATGTGTTGCAGTCGCAACCGAGAGAATCATCATCATCTCTCATAAGTTGCAGCTTCAGTTGAAAAGATCTTCATAATTTCCCATGTGTTATAGTCGAGAGGGTCATCATCTTCATCTTTGATGTGTTACAGCCAACAGGATCATCATCTTCATCTTCTTCAACGTATTGCAGTTAAGAGGATCATCATCTTTGATGCATTTATGCTAAAAGGATCTTCATATTTTTTCATGCATTGCTGCCGAGAGGATCTTCGTCTTCTGTAATATGTTGCAGCCAAGAGGATCATCATCATCTTCTTTATCTTCAATGTGTTGCAGCCAAGAGAACCATCATCATCATCTTCAATGGTTGCAGCTAAAAGGATCATCATCTTCAGTGCATTGCTGCTAAAAGGATCTTTATATTTATCTCGTGCATTGTTGTTGCAAGGATGTTCGTCTTTTGTCATATGTTGCAGCCAAGATAATCATCATCATCTTCTTCATCTTGAATGTGTTGCAGCTGAGAGGATCACCATCTTCATCTTCTTCAATGTGTTACTATCGAAAGGTTTTTTTATCTTTATCTTCTTCCATGTGTTGAAGCGAGAGGATCTTCATCTTCATTTCAATGTGCTGCAGCCGAAGCAGTAAGTGTCATAATAGAGTTACATCGTCTATCATGTATAAATTGAAGAACTCGAAGCAGTATGCGCCATGATAGAATTGCATCGTCTATTATGTATAAACCCAAGAAGCCAAAACAGTGGACATCATAATAGAGTTGCATCGTCTATCATTGACAAACTCAAGAAGCCAAGAAGACTAAACCAAGATACATATGTCACTTTATAAGAAAAAAGCAGGACGTCGAGGAGACCACACTAAGATGCAAGTGTAACTTCATACACGCTTGCATGGGGCCTTCAAGGAATTGCTAAAAAAGAAAAAAAAAGTCAAAGTCAAGTTATGAGTAAGAAAAATTATTATAAAAAAATAAAAGAAATGAAATTGCAAAAACAATAAGATTTAAAAAATTAGGTTGAAAGAAAAGGTAGAAAATGGTTTTAAAAAAATAATGAAAAAAAAACGAAAAAGGAAAAAGAATAAAATAAATAAATAAATTGAAAAAATTGAAGAGAAAAATAAAAACAAAAAGAATAAAATAATTGAAAATAAAAAGAAAAAGAACGCTTAAAATAAAAATAAAATAAAAAGTTTTCTTTAGAAAATTCAAAAACAAAGAAAAGAGAAAACGTAAATGAAATCTCATTTTTCTTTCCTTCCATCAATCGCCGCCCTCCGCCCCAACCCCTCACCCTTTCTTTTTCTCCTCTTCTTCATCTATTCTTTCCCTTCTTCTTCCCCCTCCTTCCGCCGCTCCTCATTTTTCTTCTCCCTTTCCATTGTTCTATTCCTCTCTCCCTCACACTCTAACGATAGATTTTAGTCTTACAATGGTCACGACAACAAAATTAGAAGCTTATCCCGACTAACATACTTACACAGTCACTGCTAATTTAAAAAAATAGCAGTGAAAAAAGAGAGAAAGAAAAAAGAGAAAAAGATAAGCGAAAAGGAAGGAGATGAAAAAAAATCAATCTCTGAAGAATAAAACATTAGCATTTTTTTAACAAAAGCATGAGAATAAGTGATGAATTCATGAGATGTTGATTCCAATTTGTAAAAGAAATACCTCAAATGAAATGAAATTTTGATCAAATATTTGAGATATCTCAACAAATTCCTCCAATATTTGTGGGTGGTTTTACAAATACAGTCTTTTTTTTTTTCTTTTCTTTTTTTTTCCTTAAATCAATTTTATGCCGAAAACTAAAAATTGGAACAAGATTGGAATCATATTTTCAATCAAGATAAATTTCAGGGTACAAACCAAAATTTATCCAAAAGTCAAAACCTTTGACGTTATTGTTCAAGTGTTGCCTCAAGCCAAATTAGGGACAGGCTCCAAGCTTCACCAAATCAAATTTTAAGCAAGAAAAATCTTGGAGAAGTCAAATTTCTACTTGAAATCAAAGTGAAAGTCAAAAATAATTATGAAGTTTAAATTATACTTCAAATTTGCACGAAGAATTGAATATGTTCGAACTTTGAAAAAATTAGTATTTGGAATGCTACTCAAAATTTAGTTTGTAATTAAAGTGGAGTGAATATATTCTACTTTAGTTTAAATTAAAGTCCATTCTCAAGCAAAGGGTAAATATTAAAATTCATCCTTTGCCTACTTGGAGTAAAATTTGTCAAGCCAACAAAATTTCAACCTAAAAAAAACCTAGGCTATATTCTCATCAAGATAAATAATCAAACACTACAAATTATTTTTCAAGATTCACCCACCCATATATGTGCACAAATCTCGAAAAGGACATCTGTTGAGCAAGAAATTTCGACCATTTAAATTCTACAACGTTTATGATATTAATAATTTAATTGGGTTTGAATAGTCAAGTTTTCTCATATCCAACCCAATTCAATTCAGGTGGAAGGTAAAAATTGAGCCAAAAAAATAATAGACCCCACGCCCAAACCCAACAGGCAAATGGGCCCAAGTCCAAGTCCAACAAGAAAATGGACCCAAGCCCATGAAAATTCTCTATAAATAGAGACCTTCCGACTTGCAAGTTCTTAACGTCTTCAAAAAGATTGAAGGAAACATCTTCTCTTCTAGAAAAGTGAAGGAAACATCTTTTGAAATATTGAAGAAAGATTGAAGACTAGGAGATTAAAAGCATCTTCCGAAGACTAGGAAAGATTAAATTGAATTTAAAATTTTAAGTTTTAATTTGTATTGGAGAGAAATACAATTATCGAATTACATTTCTCTCAAAATCTCGTGTGAACAAATCCACTCGAGAAAAGAAAAATGAAAAACTAGATTGTTAGTTGATTTACACAATTATATATTATGAAGACACATGATTTTGTTTAAATGAGCAAGTACAGTGATAATCATAGCAATCATAGGTCTAAAAAATTAAATTTAATGTGGTTAATTGATTGATTGATTTTCCTTTTGTGAGGAGGTGGGGAATTTGCAGTCCCAACGACCAAACTCCGAAATTGGAAGCAACAATGATCTCTACAACTGCTGCCAAAATGGGGCGACCTTCTTCTTCACCATTATCACTGCTTCTTAAACCTCAAACTTCTCGCCGGATTCTTATTCCCTCTGCTTCCTTTTCCTCCTCTCTTCCCTCTCGCAAACTCATTCTCTACTCCAAACCCGGATGCTGTTTGTGCGATGGCCTCAAAGAGAAACTACACGCTGCCTTTCTCCTCTCCGGCCCCGATTCTCTTCACGACGTCCATTTACAGGTACTCATTTCACTCCCTTCTCATTTCTTTTTCTTACTGTAAGCTCTTCAATTTCATTTCTTCTGTTTTGTTTCAAGTAGGTGAGGGATATCACTACTAACCCTGAATGGGAGAGAGCTTACCAGTATGAGATTCCTGTGCTTGCCAAAGTCCGCTCTGATGGCTCCGAGGTTG
>JBBPDI010016048.1:0-23385 GCA_037974545.1 Cucumis variabilis
TTGAACATTTCAAATTACAACCAATATAAATAAATCTCATTACCCTTTACGAGCTAGGAAGGGGACCTAATGGACCTCCAGATCAGAAGCTACAACGATATGAGATTAATTGGCTAAACTCATTAACCACATTAATCAATCTTCGATAACTGTGTATACACTTCACTAAAGACTCACAGCTGAACTCTTCTCACTGTAGATATATTTATGTGTCCATGGATATAGACCAATAACAGTAAGTAAGTCATTCACGAGTGTTCGTAACACTAGATGGTCAATTTACTGTTTACTCCTGGGTTACCTTTAATCCTTAAATACCAGTGCTCCTCTAATGAACAACCTGTTCAAGACCTAGAGACACCATTTAATGAACAACCTGTTCAAGACCTAGAGACATTCTTAAATACAAATGGTCCTACCAATAAACAAAAACCTCTCTCGTGCTATAAAGGGGGTAGGACCCTTTGTTCAAGACCTAGAGACACCATTTAAGGGAACACTCATCTACTTATCCTAAAGTAGGAAATGAGTGAATTCCATCTTGTATAATTATGTTTCCAGCTCTCCACTTGGTCTTGTCTCCAAAATGATAAGCTTATTGAGTTGGCAATCTGGCCACTCTCACTTGTATAAATCAAAGGACAACAAGATTTCATAATACACTCAAGATTACAACTAAGTTACCTAGGTAATTCTAGTGAAATAGAACTTACTAGTTAACAGAGTTACATCTAATGGTTACTATTTCATGGTCCGGTCTTATGCAATCTCATTGCATATGATACTCTCACTCGTATGCCAACTACACAAATGTGTTAAATCATTGTATTGTATCAAATACAAAGTGAGTCGTATCCATACTGTTACTAGGATAAGGTACCCAGCTTTATTCCCATACTATAGATCCTTTAAGTTGATCTCAAACATTGGTCCCTTTATGTCTCTACATATTGTTCAAGACTCATTAAACAACTTAGAATGTTAGTTTATTGGATTTTGGTTATTAAGACAAAACTAATAATTTAATCAATAACAATTATTACTATAATAACACTTTATTAACAACAGTCAATGGATTATATTTACAATCTACGACTTTTAAGACATAAATCCCAACAGTCATGACTTACTTAATATCACATTTTTATTGTATTTCTATTTGTTTTAATTTAATAAGTTAGGGTAACTACCATTAATAGCTTAGTATTAAAGATGGTGGTTGAAATTTAGTTTTATGAAGATAAAAAGGTTAGTTGATGTTTTAAAGACTTTTGGTATTTTCATTAATTAGGATAGAACATCTACAATGCTATATAATGTCTTTATCCTTACGTTTGTAAGAACAAGACTTTTTGTGAATGCAATTTGAAATCTCAAATTGAGACTTTTCTCCTTAATTTGCAATTCTTGTGATAGAATGCATGCGAGTCATTCAATCTAATCTTAATTTGCAATTCTTGTGAAGTGCATTTCGATTGGTTGATCTAAATTAGTGATGTTAGTTTCTTATTTCAAAGGTTCTTGCTACATTAATAGCTTGAATCTCAGGATTGAGGATTAGGATTGTCATATAACTTGGTACCAGAGCTTTTGGCTCTAGATCGAGTATATCTTTCTGTTGGGATAAATATTGATCCGTTTAAAGATAGCCTTTTATCAATTCTTATCATGCATATATTCTCTATTTTTATATTTTTATGCAGAATATGAAAGTAGACTTCAATACAAACACAACGACATAAATATGACCTAAACCGGAGTTTAAACGAATAAGAATGGACAAATTAAACATAAGGGGCATTTTTGTAAATAACATGCAAAAATTTGAAAAAATACCAATTTTTCATATTTTTTAGTGGGAATGGACTTGAAAGTGTAATTTTGGGCCCATTTGCTATAATTCTCCAATTTTTCCTATATATACCCAAAATAATCCCTAAATTCAAATATAATTCAATTCAATTCACTATTCCCTCCAAAATCACTCCCAATTTCTCCCAAATTCCAAATTCTTTACCCCCATTCTATAATTTTTTGGATCTTCAACAAAATTTTCAGAATTATTGAAGATGCAAGACTAATTTCTTGAGATAATTTGGGTTTAGGTGATTCTAATTTTTGAGAATTTCATTACTTTGATTTTTTATTGTAATTAGGGTTTGATTAATCTTTGATCTTGATGTAATTTTTATTGAAATCATCAATCATTTGTATCAAGAATTAGATCTTTGATTCAATTTCATTAATTCTTGTAATTTTTTATTCTTGATCTTTGATTTTTTTATACAATCTTTGTAAGTAATTTACCTTAAGTATATCAACTAGTGCAAGATTAACTGAATTACTTGTTTCTACAGAAAAATTCTTCTGATTCTTGATTGTATCTCTCCCATTCTTGAAATTGTTTGATATCTTATGAATTTCAATTGTTCTTGAGTCAATTCTTAGAAATTAAATGTATTCTTTTTTAGTGCACAAATTAATTCTCATTTAATTCCTTGGTTGCAATATTATGAATGATCTTGTAATCTTCTTTAAAGAAAAATTAGGGATTTAGTTAAGATTGCAAAAATTAAACTAATCCCCCATGAAATTCATCTCTTTTCTTGAATTTTGATTCAAAATTCCTCCAAGATCAAGTAATTTGATCTTGTGAGAAATCTTGAATAAAAAATCCCCTCTTAATTAAGCATGATTCAATTTCCTTTACTTTCTTTGATTCAATGATAAGATTAGATCCATGCCTAAGCCCATTCCTCACTTCTCTTCTTGGAATTCAATCTTTAATATCTCTTCTTGTGAATTGTATTGCAACTAAATTCCCCTTCTCATTCTCCCTTATAGTTTCCCCAAAAATTGTTTTCAATGCTTTTCTTTTCTTTTTGTTACTAATCTCAATCTTTTCAAGCATTACATTTAAGAAAACATCTATCCTACACTTTCTTGGGTTTGACACCCGTGCTTGCACCTATCTAGGTAAAAGTCAAGGGTAAACTACAAATAATTTTTTGTCAAGGCGGTTTAGGTAAGTATCCTTTGCAAACACTTTAATTTCTGAACATAAATGTGTTGATAACGACCTTACCTATATACTTTGCATAATTCTTTACTTTTTGCATATCAATTTCGACCCTGTCACTTTCCATTATTGCATTGTGTTCTCTTAATTTCTTGATTTCCATATTTTTAGTTATCTCGTCACATTTTGTCCACTATATAAAATTAAAAAAAAAAGCGTCACTTCCATTCCTAGTTTTAAAATTTTGTCTTCTTCATTGTTTAGATCTAGGTCTGATCTACAAATTTGTTATCTTCAAGATCTTCTACTTAAATTTTCTTAAATATTAAATGTAGTCATTTTGAAAATATGTAAAAAAAAAAGGTTGTAAATTGAGAGATTTCATGTTGAACTTTGTTGTTCATGAATTCAAGAGCAAAGTAATGACTATCAAAGCTACATTGAAAGAGATCCTTTAGATTTAAGGATAAATCTTTCTTGAAGAAGAGGAGAATGATATGGATCAAGAAATCAAAATTGAATCAAATGAAGAAGTTGAAGAGATGCAATGCTTGGAAGTTGAAAAATTATTTTGACAACCAAAAACTCATAATATTAAATGTTTAAGGAATTAATTTTTGTTCTTTCATTTATTATGGTAGTTGAAAGGGCATAAACTTAAATGTTGTGACCTTTAATTTCATATTTTAATTAGTATATATAGGGTTGTAATTTTCACATTTAAAAAGAGAAGAATTTGGATGAATGAAATATAAAAATTCTAGAATGTAGAATTTTGTTCTTGTACATTTTTGTGATAGAATGCATGAATATTTGGAGGATTCAAGTGAAGATTGATCTGTCTTACTTGTGGAGTGTTTCAAAGATCAAGGGTTGATGTGTTGGGATTTATGTCCTAAAACTTGTAGATTGTAAATATAATCCATTGACAGTTATTAATAAAGTGTTATTATTGTAATACTTGTTATTGGTTATATTATTAGTTTTGTCTTAATAACCCAAATCCAATAAACTAATATCCTAAGTTGTTTAATGAGTCTTCAACAGTATGTAGAGACATACATGGATCAACGTTCAAGATCAACTTAAAGGGTCTATAGTATAGGGATAAGGCTGGATACCTTATCTTGGTAACACTATGGATACGACTCACTTTGTGTTTGATACAAACGCAATGATCCAACGCATTCGTGTAGTTGACATGCGAGTAAGGGTATCCTATTCAATGAGTTTTCATAAGATTGGATTGTAAAATATTAACCACTAGATGTAACTCCGTTAACTAGTTAGGTTTCTATTTCACTAGGATAACCTAAGTAACTTAATCTTAATATAGAGTGTATTATGAACTCCTGCTTGAGAGGGATCGTCCTTTAATTTATAAGGGTGAGAGTGGTCATAGCACCAACTCAATAAGCTTATCATTTTGGGGACAAGACTAAGTGGGGAGCTGAGAACATAAGTACACAAGATGGAATTCACTCCTTCCCTACTCTAGGGTAAGTAGATGAGTGTTCTCTTAAATGGTATCTCCAAGTCTTGAACAAATGAGCCTACAATCTCTATGGCACAAGAGTGGTTTTTGTTTATTGGTAGGACCAAAAACAGGTTGTTCATTAGAGGAGCACTGGTATTTAAGGATTAGAGGTAACCTAGGGGTAAAACGGTAAATTGATCCAGCTGGTGTTACAAACACTCGTGAAGGACTAACTTACTGTTATTGGTCTATATTTGTGGACACATAAATATATCTACAGTGAGAAAAGTTCAGATGTGAGTCTTTAGTGGAGTGTACACATAGTTAACGAATATTGATTAATGTGATTAATGAGTATAGATAGCGTATTTTCTCCTACATTTTTTATTTTTTTCTATTTATTTATTTATATTTATAAAAGAATTTGAATTTGAATTTGAATTTTATATTTTATATTTTAAATAAAAAAAACATATATACATATATATTTTTTTTTAAAAAAAAAGAAATGTTGATTGCCCCTATTTTCTCTCAACCACCCCCCTATCTTCATCATCATGCTCATTCAATCCCAAGCTCCCACTTTCTTCTACTCTCCCACCTTTTCCCATTTTCTCTCTGTAGTATTTCATTACACTTCACTCAAGAATCTAAAAGGTAAACTATCAATCTCGTCCTAAACTTGACCCTGTAAAAATAGAAGGAGGAGATTTTGAGAGGGGGGACTGGTATCAAAAAAAAGGAAATCTTTTAAATCTGTTTGTGATTTGGAAAGAATTTGAGAAGATTGAAGCGTTTTGCATTGATTGAATTTAAGGGTATTTTTTTTTAATTTAAGTCGATTTAAATTACTACCAAATTTATTGTGGTTTTTTTTCATGATCGATGATTCTGCGTTAATTATTTGGCATCCATTTGGGTTCTGTGTTAATTATTGATTTGAATTAGTTATTTGATTGATGTGTTAATTATTCATTTGACACCCTGCTACATTAATTAATTAGCACGTTGGTCTTTAGCACCCATTCGGTATCTATTTTAATTATTTGGCATCTGTTTCCTGCATTATTTGGCACCCATTTGGCTTAACATTTGCTAATTATTTAGCACACTCATTTAGCCTATTAATTAATTAGCATAATCATTTGGCATATCCTCGGTATAGTAGTTAGTATCCATTTGACATATCCTCCTGTATAATATTTAGTATCCATTTGTCATATCTCCCGTATAATATTTAGTATCCATTTGTCATATCCTATATAATATTTAGTATTCATTTGGCATATACTCGTGTATAATATTTAGTATCCATTTGGCATATCTCCTATATAATATTTAGTATCCATTTGTCAGACTCTGTATAATATTTAGTATCCATTTGGTATTTTGGGTTAATTATGCATTTGATTTTTTTATATAAAAAATTAACATCATGTATTTGGCAGTATCCATTTTTCATTTTGCCTATTAACTAATCACTTTTTTTAAAAAAAAATTTGGCATCCTCTATTATGATTTAATTATTTGATCTCGTTAATTCTTTGGCACCCATCTCTTGTGTTAGTTACTGTTGTGTTCATTTGAATTATTTGCATCTATTATTAATTAATGAATTAGCATCTTGTCATCATTATTTAGCATCCATTTGGCTACTGTGTTGACTATTTGCATAACCTTTGGCATTCTGCAATTAATTATTTGCATCTGAGTTAATTATTCATTCGCCCATTAATTAACATTAGTTAATTATTAGACATCTCGACATCATGACCTAGGTTGCGTATTTGACATCATGGCCTGGGCTGCGTATTTTACATTCTATCATGTTGTATATGTTTACATCCCACTCACATTATCTCTATATTATTATTTGATCTCAAACTCCTTATATTATTTTATCTCAACATAATACATTATTTATTTCACAAGCATCTCTCAAATTTCACAATGTTTTGTCATTATTATTATTTATTTTTCAATTTAAATATAAAAATATAAATTGGAGAAAAAAGTTGTTTTTTTATGGAATTTATAATTTAAATAGATGAAATTTCTCCATTTGAAAATTTAATTAATAGATTGTCTTTAAAATTATAAACATATTTTATATTTTAAATGGGACTGAGTAGTGTTTTCTATGAATTTATTAATTCTTAGATACATGAAATTTATCATTAGACATCTATGATGGAGATTAAAATATCAAAGTTTGGTATTTTAATATTCTTGAGGTAAATAAAAAAATTATCTTTTAAAACAAAAATAAACTTCATTTTTCTAATGGCTCATTTGCCACCCATAATTATCAATTCATGCTTAGGTTTTATTTTTTTCGATGTGAATGGATAACAATGGGACATTTTAAAAAATCTAAATAAAAAACTTTGTTTTGTGAACCCCTGTAATTTAGTTTAAAAGATAAAATTTGGTAACCATTTTATGGGTGTTGTAGGGTGCTACCTATACACAACTGACTCCAAATTTAAATCTCATGAACATAGACTATTTTTCTCTTTGGGTGACCAATCACACCTTAATATGGTTGGTGATGACTCCAAAATTATTTATTCATTGAAATTAAATAAACGGGAAGATCGGCCGCTCTGCGTCGCGATCATGTCGTGACAATGAGTTTAGCCAATTAATCTATGATTGTTGTAGCTTCTGATCTGTAGGTCCATTAAGTCCCCCTCCTAGCTCGTAAAGGATAATGAGATTTATTTATATTGGTTGTAATTTGAAATGTTCAAATTTACTTTGGAAATTAGTTTAATGTATAGTGATACATTATAATATAAAGTTTATCAAACTTCATTAAATAAATTTAATTTTGGATATGATTCAAAATTAATTTACGAGAGGTAAAATATTTGAATAAGTTCAAATATTAATTTAATGTGAATTGGATTCATATTAAAATTATTGATTATGAGAGAAACTTATATTTACATATGATTCAAATTTAATTTAAGTTAAATATAAGATATTTAATTTAGCTATTAATTAATTAGAGAATTAATTAATAGTTTTGTTTTATTTAATTAAATTTGATTTAATTAAATCTATAAGATATTGCATAGATACATTCAAAAATAAGATTTTAATGAAATTTTAATTAAATATGATTTAATTAATTATATCAATATAAATTTATAAGATATAGAAAAGATATTCATTCAAATAAGATTTAAATGAAATATTAATTAAATATAATTTAATTAAGTATTAAATAATTGATTAATTGTTAATTAATTAGTAGATTTGATAATTGAATCCCATGATTCTCTCCTACTCTTTTTCTTATTCCAAGAAGGAAAGAGAGTTATAAATATTTTGAAGAAAACAACTTTATTTAACGAATTCATTAAGAAAAAGAAAATCAAGGTTTTTTGCTCTGCAAAAATAATAGAGTTTCTCTCAACTACCTCTAAATTTTTTCCATCCCAATTGGTTTCCATAAATCAATCTCATCTCAGAGAATAGAAAGGTTTCTGATGAGTGATGTCCCTAATTTGGTAGTTTGGAGATTTATAGATGTCAACAAAAGTAAGTTCTCTATATCTTTTAAATAAAAAGCATGCTTTGTTTTTATTTAGAATTTTGTATCTAAATTTTGCCAATGTACTAGTATTTTGGAATTTCTAAATTAATTTAATGAATGGTTTTGTAGAGTTTTCTGCGGCCATAGGGCTTTTATCCCTTCATGATGGGAGTTTCAAAACTTTGTCAGATCCTTGGTTTCTTAAATCATCTAAGTAACTTGAATCTAGCCATTCTTAGAGCTTGAAATCAAATTGGTTTTGGGATTGTTGGGGTTGTGTTCTCGTCTTGTTGTTTGACATGGTTCTTAGATCCAATGTCTAGGGGTTTCATATCATTTGGTATCAGAGCATGGGTTGCATCTTTATGGCCTACTCTAGGATTGATTCTACCTGTAATACTTCTTGTAAACTTTTGATTCTTGTTTTTAGTTTCATCTTATCAATTATTGTCTTTTCATCAATCATTCTTCATAACTTTATCATACTTCAATCTTATTACGTCTTACATATTGAAAAAAAAAGTTGTAAAGAAAAGTAAAAAAAAATTGAGAAGAAGAAAGTTGAGAAAAAAGTTATTCTTGCAATTATTCAAAAAACATTGTGCTTAATCTTTATTTGTAATCAAATTTTGCATAATTGAGTTATTACATTAACACTTTGCATGTTTCTTCCATTCTCTAAGTCAATTGCATTAAGGAATTTAGTTACTTTCCCATATAACCTACCTTTTGTGTGTAAACACGAGTGTTCCGAGTGAACAATAGTGAGTTGAGTGTGTGAGGTCCCTTTTAATCTATTGAATATGAATCAAAAAGAGGAAAATGATGAGGAGATTAGTGAAGTTAGGCAGATAGAAGCACAAGGAGGAGCAATTGTTCGTTTAACTTAAGTAATTAATAACTTGACCGATCGATTAGATAGGATGGAGGTGGAATTAAGGAATCGTAACTAAGGGGAAGTCATGAACAAAGGAGTTGAAAATGAAGAGGATGAGGATAATGAAACCCATTTAGCGGGACAAAATCCAAAAGGGAGGAGAGTGTTAGGCCAAGGTAGAAGAAGAGAAAGAAAAGAGGAAATTGGCATGTTACCAAAAAGAAGGGTTGAAAGGGAGTACCAAAATGAAAGAAGAGAAGAAAGAGGGATAGGAGGAGTGAAGCTCAAAATTCTTACTTTCAAACCAAGTGTGTAAGAGCGACAAACGTAGTTTCAAAAAAACCAAAAAACTTTTCAAAATGCGTGTAAGCTTTTAAAACGACCGAACAATGCTTAAGAGTAAGATGTAACTGTTACCTACCAAAATCTAAAAGTGTAAAAGAAGCACTTCATGACCTAAATTGCAGACAAAGTGTGTATGTGCTACAAACTTAGTTTCAAACACACCTAAAAAGTGTTTAAAATAACCTAACAATGCAAGTGTAAGTTCGTCACTTATAACCCACCAAAAAGTATAAGAAGTGTGAAAAATGCACTTCAAGACCAAAAATGGCAACAAAGTATGTATATGCAACAAGCTTAGCCTCAAGCCAACCTAAAAGGTGTTGAAACCGTGTCTAAGTAGCATTTGAAATTTCCAAGTGACCTAACAAAGCTTAAGTGTATGTTCATAACTCATGACCTACCAAAAAGTTAAAAAAAAGTGCAAAAAATAGAAATTCATGACCCAAAGTAGCAACCAAGTGTGTAAGTGCTACAAACTTAATCTCAAACAAACCCAAAAACTGTTCAAAATGTGTGTAAGTATCACTTGAACTTTCAAAACGATTTAACGTTGCTTAAGTGTAAGTTCGTAACTCATAACCTACAAAAAAAAATAAGAGTTAAAAAAACCACTTCAAGACCCTAAATGGAAACAAGGTATGTAAGTGCAACAAACTTATTTTAAAAAAAAAACCTAAAAAGTTTTGAAAACGTATCAAACTATAACTGGAACTCTCAAAATGACCTAAAAATGCTTAACTGTAAGTTTGTAACTTATGACCTAGCAAAAAGTTTGAAAAGTGCGAAAAATAGCACTTCAAGACCCTATACTGCCAACCAAGTGTGTAAGAGTGACAAACGTAGTTTCAAACCAATCAAAAAATTGTTCAAAACTCGAGTAAGCTTTCATAACGACTGAACAATGCTTAAGAGTAAGTTGTAATCCTTACCTACCAAAATTAAAAAGTGTGAAAAAAACACTTCATGACACAACATGTAAACCAAGTGTTTAAGTGCAACAAACTTAGTTTCAAACACACCTAAAAAGTGTTTAAAAGGACCTAGCAATGCTTAAGTGTAAGTTCATAACTTATAACCCACCAAAAAGTATAAGAAGCGTGAAAAAAGCACTTCAAGACCAAAAATGGCAACAGAGTATGTATGTGCAACAAACTTAGCCTCAAACCAACCTAAAAAGTGTTGAAATCATGTCTAAGTATCATTTGAACTTTGAAAGCAATCTAACAAAGTGTAAGTGTATGTTTAGGGTCATGAGTTATGAACTCTTAACTCTTAACTACTAAAAAAGCACTTCATGACCTAAAGTAGCAACCAAGTGTATAAGTGCTACAAACTTAGTTTCAAACAAACCTAAAAGTGTTCAAAATGTATGTAAGTATCACTTGAAGTTTTAAAACTACCAAACGTTGCTTAAGTGTAAGTTCATAACTCATAACCTACAAAAAATAAAATAAAAGTTTAAAAAAAAAACACTTCAAGACCTAAAATGGAAACCAAGTATGTAAGTGCAACAAACTTATTTTCAAATGAATCTAAAATATTTTGAAAATATGTCTAAGTATCACTTGAAGTATCAAAAGGTCCTAAAAATGCTTAAGTGTAAGTTCGTAACTTATAACCTACCAAAAAGTTCAAAAAGTGCGAGAAAAAGCACTTCAAGACCTAGATGCCAACCAAGTGTGTAAGGACGATAAACGTAGTTTCAAGCCAACCAAAAAAAGTTCAAAATACGTGCAAGCTTTCAAAACGATCAAACAATGCTTAAGAGTAAGTTGTAACCGTTACCTACCAAAATTTAAAAGTGTGAAAAAAGCACTTCACGGCCCAAAATATAACACAAGTGTGTAAGTGCAACAAACTTAGTTTCAAACACACCTAAAAAGTGTTTAAAATGACCTAACAATGCTTAAGTGTAAGTTTGTAACTTATAAATCACCAAAAAGTATAAGAAGCGTGAAAAAAACACTACAAAACCCAAAATGGCAACAGAGTATGTATATACAACAAACTTAGTCTCAAACCATCCTAAAAACTATTGAACAATGTTTAAGTATCATTTGAACTTTGAAAGCGACCTAACTAAGTGTATGTTCATAACTCATAACCTTCCAAAGAGTTAAAAAAGTGCGAAAAAACCCTTCATGAGACAAAGTAGCAATCACGTGTTTTAAGTGCTATAAATATAGATTCAAACAAGCCTAAAAAGTGTTCAAAATGTGTGTAAGTATCACTTGAACTTTCAAAACGATCGAACGTTGCTTAAATGTAACTTCGTAACTCATAACCTACAAAAAAAAAATAAGAGTTAGAAAAAACACTTCAAGAACCAAAATGGAAACCAAGTATGTAAGTGCTACAAACTGATTTTCTAACCAAATCTAAAAAGATTTGAAAAAAGTAGAAGCTTGACACACAGGGTCTTTTTTCATGTGAATTGTGACTGCCAGGGGTGGTTTCAATCTCCTAACATCTGATCGGTGGTGGTGTTTCCTCTGTTATATCTGTGGGATGATTGTCACAAACCGCTTCTGGCTTTCGAAAAATATGTCCCTTCTCTGAAGTTTGAGCTGATGTCGACGACAGTAGAAGGTAGCTCTCTCAATCTGATGAAGTTTTGGCGACGAAGAAGAGGCTGTTGAATAATTTAAAACGATTCCATGATGTGGCGGTGCAAGAACACAAGATGGTGGCAGGTACCCCAATTCCAAATTCGTTAAGCATAAACCAAACATAGCATAATGTTGAATCAATCTAATTAGATCGCACATTAGGGTACACCCAATTTTGTAATTCTAGGCCTTCTAATGGATCGGTAGGTGAAAAGTTAAAATGTTATGGGCCTGGAGATGATAAGGTACTTAAAAGTGAAGGGCAACAGATTGAGCTTCATGGTGTGGGGGCTGTAGTAAAAGGAACTAAAGAATTGGATGGGATGACAATTCCTATTTCTCCGCCATATTGGCCTTCACACAGTGATGGGTCGAGACAAGTTAGTGAGGGGCTTACTGCTGAATTAAAAAATAAGAAGGATTTTGGGTCCTATGGTTCTGGGCTAACTAAAATTGTTTCAATGGAAAATGTTAAACTTCGTAGGGAGAAAAAATCCTCATGGGCCTCCCTTTTTGGCTCTTCTAGTGGAAATTCACTTCTTTATACCTTGCCAACAATCATTGGAAATAAAATGGTTGTTTTCCCTTCAGAGGAGGCTATTAATCATGGAGTTTAGATGTGGGAAAATTCCTTAGTTGGGCAACTAATTAATACAAAATTATCGTATGCAGTCATCTATCAACTTATAGAGAAAATCTGGGTTAAAATTGAAATGCCCACGATTACGATTCTTAAGAATGATCTCATTTATTTCTAATTTAAATGTCTAAAATATGTTGAGTGCATCTTGTCAGTAAACCTATGCTCCTTCGTAAATGAACTCTAGGTGTTATCTCCCAATCCTTTGTTTTCAATTATGTTCCTGTGTGGTTCAAACTTAGTAGAATTCCTATGGATTTATGGTCAAAATCAGGTTTAGTTGATGTTGCTAGTGCTGTGAGAAAACCTATGTCTTTAGATATAGCCATTAAGGAAAGATGAAGACTGTCATATGCTCAAGTATGTGTTGAATTAAATGTGGGCTCACCTATGCCTACTGAAATTACAGTTAACTTTAGGGGAGCGGATTTCATTGTGATTGTAAATTATGAGTGGAAGCCTCAAAAATGTAATTTGTGTCGGGCTTTTGGGCATTCTGGTGGTAAGTGACCTAGGAGTATGGAGAATAAGGTACTTCGAGAGGAGGTTGTAAGCAAGGTGGTTTCTAACAAAGAAAAAGACCTGACAAATATGGCTTGTGGAGATGTAGTGTTGGAGTCATTTAAACAGTTGGAGGAAGGTGAGATTAATCATTCCCTGATTAGGCCTATTAAGGAAAAGGAGATTGGTAAACAGGATGAATTTACTCTTGTCACTCGAAAGAAAAGGGAGTTGGTTTTTGTTCGTGATAGGGATAAAAATTTGGATGTGACTATGCATAACTCTTTTGGAAGCCTTATGGAGTTGGGTGAGGGAGATAAGTGGGCCTTATCCATAGTGAATGGATCCCTACCCCGCTACAGGTGAACGATAGTGCTATAGTTCTTAGGGGTCTGCCTCATATAATAATCCTATGAGAATGAAGGCTCCTATTACCTCTCATGATTAGTTGGTGTTCATGGAACGTGTAGGGTCTAAATAGTCCCGTAAAGTGTAAAGCGGTGTTTGATTTTTTGGGTGTGTCCTTTATGGGTTTCTATTGTCTTCTAGAAACTAGAGTTCGAGAAGAAAATTTTGGTTCTATCTCTAGTAGGTTTGGAGATTCGTGGGGTTACACTTGTAGCTATAGTAACAGTGGCATGGGCTGTATTTGGGAAATGTGGAAGCAGAATCCCTTCGTTTTTACACCTCGTGATGTGAAAGATCAGTTTGTTTTTTAATTGTTAACTGGTCTGCTCTCTAGGATTGTGTGGAGGTGCTATGTGTTTATACCTCTAATAATAATGTTAAGAGATGACTATTGTGGCATCGTATGAGTGAGATCTCTTCTGGATGGACGAGGTCGGGTGTTGTCATGGGTGACTTTAATTCTATCAGGCTACATTTTGAAGCTTTCGGTGGATCTCCTGTTCCTGGAGATATGTAGGAGTTTGATATGTTTATTCGTGAGGCTGATCTTGTTGAACCTACGTGTACGATAACTAGTTTACCTGGACTAGTAAGGTCCATGGGTCTGGTTTGATGAGATGGCTTGATTGTATTATGGTTAATGATGATGGACTTGCTGCATGGCCTAGTATGAGAGTTAGTGTTTTACCCTCAGGCATTTCTAATCACTCCTCTATCTTATTTTATCTCAGCTTTTAATAGAGAAATAGGGTAGTTTCTTTTTGTTTCTTTAACCATTGGGTTAAGGATGCTTCTTTTATTGATATTGTCTCTTCGGTTTGGGTTCACCATGCAGGGGGTTTCTTCGCTTGTGAGTTTGGTGAGAAATTTACAAAACCTCAAACATGCCCTCCAGAGACAGTTTGGTAAGCACATTTGGAGCCTTAGTGAGGAGGTTCGTATTTCTAAAGAATTCATGGATAGAGCTCAGAGAGAGGTTGAGTGAAATCCTATGTCTGATGTTCTGAGTCATCAAGCAAGATTTTCCATTGAAGCTTTTTAGACGGTTGTTAGACTGGAGGAAGCCTCTCTGCGTCAAAAGTCTATAATTCGATGGTTAAAGCTAGGTGATCAGAACACTACTCTTTTCCATCGATCTATTTGTTCTCATTTGAGTCATAATTTTATGCTTTCTGTGGTTGATTCGATAGGCGACTACTCATGAAGGGGTGGCTCGAGTGGCAGTCAATTATTTTTGTAACAGTTTGGGTTCTCAAAATATTGGCTATAGAGAGCTGTCACCTTGGATTGAGGATATTGTTCAGTTTAGGTGGTCTGAAGAGTGTTGTTTGGCATTACAAGCTCCAATTGGGCGTAAGGAGGTTAGGAGAGTCTTATTTTCTATGGATAATGGTAAGTCTCCTGGTCCTGATGGGTTTTCTGTGGGTTTCTTCAAAGGTGCCTGGTCTATGATTGGGAAGGATTTCTATGATGTTGTTTTGCATTTCTTTGAGACTTGTTATCTTCCTTAAGGTGTGAATACTACTGCTATTATTCTCATTCCGAAACATTGTGGGGTTGAACTTTTGAAGGAATTTAGGCCTATTTCTTGTTGTAATGTGATTTACAAATGTATTTCTAAGATTTTGGCTGACAGTCTTCGTGTGTGGCTTCCTTCTTTTTGTGATCAGTGGTAATCAATTTGCCTTTATTCCTAGGAGGAGTATTATTGATAATATTCTTCTTCGTTAGGAGCTGGTTGGGGGTTATCATACTAACTCTAGTAAGCCTCGGTGTACTATAAAATTTGATCTTAAAAAAACTTATAATTCTGTTAACTGGGACTTTCTCTTCAGCTTATTGATGGTTATTGGCACCCTCTCTTTCTGAGTTGGCTTAGAGCTTTTGTTACCTCCCTGATGTTCTCCATTATGATTAATGGTTCTTTGGAAGGATTTTTTCATGGGAGGAAAGGTTTGAGGCAGTGTGATTCTTATGCCCTTTCCTTTCTGTTATGGTTATGGAGGTTCTCTCGCTTATGTTGAATCAACCTCCTCAAAGTTTCCAGTTTCACCAGTATTGTGAAAAGTTTAGTTTAACTCATCTGACCTTCGCGGATGATCTTATGATATTTTACACAGCTGATGAGTCCTCTCTGAGTTTTATCAATGAGACTCTTTGGAAGTTTGGTAAGCTCTCAGGGTTGTTTGCTAATATTGAGAAAAGTTCTATTTTTGCTGTGGGGGTAATAGTGAGGAAGCTTCTCGTTTAGCTGCCAGTTTGGTTTTTTTCCTTAGGCATTTCCCTATTTGTTATCTTCGGTCTTCTTTACTTTATGGGCGATTACGACCAAGTGATTGTGTTCCTCCTATTCAATGGATTACTAGCTGGATACGTTCTTGGTTTACTAGAGTATTATCATTTCTTGGTAGATTTCAACTTGTTCGTTATGTGCTTTGTAGTCTTCAGGTTTACCGGGCCAATGTGTTTGTGCTACCTGCGAGTGTGCATTATAAGGTTGATAAAATCTTGAGGTCTTTTCATTTGAGAGGTAAAGAGAAAGGAAGAGAGGGTACAAAGGTGGCGTGGGCTGAGGTGTGTCTTCCGTTTGAAGAGGGTGGACTTGCTATCTATGATAGGCCTTCGTGGAATATTGTAAGTAAGATGAAGATTCTTTGGTTGCTACTGGCAAATTTGGGTTCTCTATCGGTTGGTTGGGTGGAGGCTTATATTCTTAAGCGGAGGTAGTTGTGGGTGACCGATTCTGGGGTTGGTCAATCTTAGTGTCTTTGGGTTATCTTGCATAAGCAGGATAATCTGAAAGAGCATGTTAGGATGGAGGTGGAGGATGGTAGGCGTTGCAGAGTGTGGCTGGATTCGTGGTTGTAGTGCAGTTCTATCCTTCCGGAGGTTGGTAAGAGAGTGATTTATGATGTGCGAGTCGACGAAAGGCTACTGCCTAAGTTCATTAGTCCTAAAGAGGAATAGAGGTGGTCGTAGGTTTCTATGTAGTTGATTGATTTATAGGATAGAGTTCAGGATGTTAGTCCGTGTCTGAGTGATGAGGATAGGTGGGTTTGGGTTCCTGGTCGCCATGGTGGTTTTTCGATTGCTACTGCGTGGTATACTATTCGTGCTTGTAGTGTTATGGTTCGTTGGTCAGGTTTACTATGGGTTGGGAGAATGTTCCCAAGCATTCCTTTTGCGCTTGGTTGGTCATCAGAGACAGATTTGGTACTAGAGATAGGTTAAGTCGGTGGGACTGGTCGGTTCCTTTGTCTTGTATCCTTTGTGGGGGGTTGTAAGTCTCGTGATTATTTGTTTTTTTTCCTTTTGGATGTGAAATTTGGTCTAGGGTCCTTTAGGTTATGGCTTCCTCTTACAGGATTGGGTATTAGGGGTTTGAGTTGTCTTGGATTTGTCATCAGGGTATTGAAAAGGGAGTGAGGCGAAAGTTGTGGTGTGTTCTCTGGTGTGCTACAATTTACTTTATCTGGAAGGAGCGTAATCATCGTCTCCATGGTGGTCAGCCTCGTTTGATCTTGTATCTGTGCTTGTGCTGCTTCTTGGTGTGAGAATGCTCATGATCTTATGTAGCTTGTTTTCTTTTCATCTTTCCTTTCTTTGCTTTTCCCCAGGCTGTGGAGTTGTTATTCTTCTTGGTGTGAGAACCAGCTTTGCTGATGGCCGTGTTCCAGGAGGGGACATGTACTAGACGTGATCAGAAGGATGCCATACTACTCAGCAATGAGTGGTTATTGTCGAAGATGTATAGCAACGACAAAAATAGAGAAAATAATAACGTTTGGTATCTTGACAACAATGCTAGCAACCGCATCACTAGCCATCGTGAGAATTTCCAAGAATTAGATGAAAGCTTCATCGGGAGGGTGAAATTTGGCAATGGATTAACCATTTAGATCATGGGAAAAGGAACGGTCGTGTTCGAGTGCAAGAACAATGATTAGAAGGCTCTCCAAGAGGTGCACTACATTCAAAAGTTATATAGCAACATTATAAGCCTCGGGCAAATGGCAAAAAAACAGAAACAATGTGCAAATGACGAAAGATGCCATGAAAGTGACTGACAGGAGTGGGAAGCTTTTGATGTTGGTGAAGCGAACTCAAAATTGCTTGTACAAGATAACCTTGAAGACACTCAAGCAAGTCTGCCTTCTGACAAGCCTAGAAAATCCAACATGGTTGTGACATGCGAGACTTGGCCATGTACATTTTCATGACTTGAAGCTCATGGGGGAGAAGAAATTGGCAGTTAGAGTACCACTAGTGACTCAACGGAACAAGTTATGCGAAGTGTGTGTCATTACCAAACAAGCAAGATTATCGTTTCCAAGTCAATCAACATATAGAGTAGAGAAGCCATTAAAAATCCTCCATGCCGATATATGCAGACTGATTTCACCATGTACTCTTGCTGGAAAAAAGTATTTTCTGTTGATCATTGATAATTCCATGAGATGGATGTGGTTGTTTATGTTAGAGGCAAAAAGTGATGCATTCGAAGCATTCAAGAAATTCAAACTCTTAATGGAGAACAAGACGGAGTACAAAATCAGAACGCTTCAGACGAATCTAGGTGGTGAGTTCTTATCTGCAGAGTTCACTCAATTTTGCAAAAAAGAAGGAATCGAATGACACCTTACCGCTCCATATTCACCTCAACAAAATAGCATTGTAGAGCGTCGTAACTGCACCGTAATTATGATAACAAGATTACTCTTCAAAAGCATGCACATGCCTGCAAGATTTTGGGGAGAGGTAGTGAGACAAGCGGTTTATTTGTTAAACCGTCTTCCAACAAAGACCTTTGGAGAACGCACACCATTTGAAGCTTGGATAGGGAGAAAGCCACATCTTGCATACTTGAGAGTGTTTGGTTGTGTGGCGTATGTAAAAACACAACCCCTCACCTCAAGAAACTCGACGATCGAAGCTCACTGGTGGTATATTTTGGTGTTGAAGAAGGATGCAAAGCTTATTGCGTATATTACCCAGGCGTGAAAAGCTACAAATTAGTGGAGATGTCGTTTTTCAAGAGAATCTTGAATGGACTTGGAATGAAGCCATTAATGAAATTATGAAGTTTCAGATGATGGACCAATTTTATTCTGACAAGTTAAAAAACATAGAGGATATAGAAATTGAAGTTGAAAATGTCGTACCACATGCAACTGAAATACCCACAATTGGAAAGATCAGTCCATCTACTCCATCGACGAACACACTGGTCCGTCTAAGATCTCTCACTGACATCTACAACAACACAGAGGAAATTGTAGATGGTGAAGAACAAGAGAATGAGGTGATGATAGTGGTGTCCGAAGAACCGACTTGTTACCAAGAAGCTGTGACTGAGGCCCGCTAGTACAAAGCAATGGAGAACGAATTAAAATCTATTAAGAAGGACAACACATGGAGTTTGATCGAGCTTCCACTCGGACACAAACCCATTGGTTTAAAATGGGTGTTCAAATTGAAGAAAGACTCTAATGGAGAAGTTGTCAAGCACAAGCAAGATTGGTTGCTAAAGGCTATGTACATAGATAGGGCATCTTCTTTGAAGAAGTCATTGCACCGGTTGCAAGACTTGACACCTTTCGAGTCATTCTTACACTCACTGCAAACTAAAGTTGGGAGGTACACCATCTAGATGTGAAGTTGGCGTTTCTCAACGGAGAATTGGAAGAGGAAGTATATGTTACTCAATCGGAGGGATTTGAGGTTCCAAACCAAAAACACAAGGAGTATAGATTTTCAAAGGCTCTCTATAGACTGAGGCAAGCTCCACAAGATTGGAACATTCGACTTGATAGGAGTCTCAAAGAACTTGGCTTTAGAAAATGCACTCAAGAGCAAGAAGTCTACACAAGAAAAGAAGGAGAAGAAAGTGTTCTTGTTGGAGTGTATGTTGACGATCTCATTGTAACAGGAAGTAGCACTAAAAAAGTCAATAAGTTCAAGCAGCAAATGATGGAAGAATTTGAAATGAGCGATTTGGGTCTTCTCTCTTACTACTTAGGAATTGAAGTTGAACAACAGAAGGATCGAATCCTGCTCAAACAACCAACTTATGCCAAAAGAATTTTATCCCAATTTGGAATGGTTGATTGCAATGTCACAAAGTACCCAATGGAACCCAAGGCACAACTTCACAAAGACATGGAAGGAGCACCAATTGATGCTACAGAGTACAGAAGCATCGTTGGTTGTCTTAGATACTTGCTGAGCACAAGGCCAGGTCTCTCATATGTTGTTGGGATGGCGAGCAGATATATGGAAAGGCCTACAACCATGCATCACAAGGTGGTCAAGCAAATACTTAGGTATTTAAGAGGGACTATTCACTTTTGGCTCACTTATGTGAAAGGTCCTAGAGAATTCGATATATTTGGTTACTCTGACAATGATTTAGCCGGTGATCTCGATGGGAGAAAAACACAAGTGGAATGGCATTCTACTTAAAAGAAAGTTTGGTTTCATGGAATTCGCAAAAGCAAAAGACGGTGGCACTCTCATCTTGTGAAGTCGAGTTCATGATAGCCACTAACCGCAGCTTGCCAAGCATTGTGATTAAGATTCCTTATTAGCGAGTTAGTCGAAATGGAGCCAAGACCGATGACATTATTCGTGGACAACAAATCCGCAATAGCTCTCATGAAGAATTCTGTATTTCATGGTCGCAACAAGCACATATAGATACACGTTTTCATTTTATTCGAGAGTATGTTGAGAATGGACAAATTTTCATTGAATTTGTCAACACTGGAGAACAAGCCGATGTACTGATGATGGGAGTAAAGTTAGCTACTATGTGTCAGCTACTTGGTGCAATTTAGAATCATGCCAGGATTAGGAGGAGTAGTGTGAGCTATTAATCCAATCATGATCTTCCGAAATATATGGAAGAAGTAGTTCACATGTTGTTTTTTTATATATTTATTGTTTTGGTTATTTTTTTTAATTCTCTCCAAAATTTCAGCATGCACTAAGTTAGTGGGTTGTTTTTTTTTTTTTTTTTGCTGTTTTTAGACTATAAATATTAGTCCAATAAAATAACAAGTTCTATTATTTTCTCTCCCTCTTGGCAATATATTTTCGATATGTAGGAGGATATCCGTGAACTTTAGAGCAACGATTGACATTGCATGTCTCCAGCTTCGCCATAGTAAGAACAATAATAAGACCATCCTTCTTCTCTTTATTAGGATCAGACGATGTGGTGGACTCTTAGAAACGGCAGCAGCCTTATGAGAACTTCAAAGACCGATTGTAAGCATAGGAGACAAGTTTTGAATAGATCTCTGTTGTTCTTCTTGTGCAATTAGTGAAACAAATTTGTTAATGGATGATATAGGCCCACATCCATTAACTCATCATCCATTCATAAGATTAGAGGGAGATCAGAATCACCCTAAGATTCATTTAACCCCACGTTTCATGAGATATTCATACTAATTTTTTTTTTCAAATCTTTCATACCTCCACAAGTGCATCCAGGGCAATACGTAACGTATTCATCACATACACTCTTCATGTTTGAAAAATACATCGTAACATACTGTTGTTCTTGAATTAAAGTGGCTAAAGCATGCTCCAGTTGGAAAACCCGAGGACCATTCTTGCGCTGAAAACGTTCCTTAAGATCAAGCCAAATTGCTCGCGTTGAATCAAAAAACAAAATACTGGGATGAAATTCCTTAGACACTGAGTTCAAGATCAAGACGATTACAATATGATTGACTATTAAAGATCCAGGCAGGGAGCAAAGCGTCGGTAGGTTGAGTGATAGTGACATTGATAAATCCAAGCCTTGTAACGAATGGAGAGTGTCAAGATCATCAATCGACTCCAGGTTACATAGTTCTCGTCCATGATCAACTCAGAAACTCAACACTAAATTTGATGTATCACTATGGTAAAGAAAATAAGGGCTTTGGGATGATTAAAAAAGGTAATCGTAGATGAATCTCCAACTATAGGTTGAGTATCATTCTCAAAATTTCCAGGAGCCATGACAAAGAGCAACGATGACGAAAACCGTAAAAAGATCTTCGAAGACAACAACGGCAAAGAGAATTTTTTTTGTCTGATACCATTTCAAGTTAGTTGAGATAGTGAGAGTCCTTATTGTTCAATACTTTCAACTCAAAATATATATCTATATATCCAGCATGTTACAAAGAAGATAATGACTTTAATGGAACAAAAACTAATAGCCACGTGTCTTCATACCATTGGACATAAAGAAACAAAGTAACAAACATAGAAATTTTTTTTAAAATAGTAGATTTTACAAAATATTTAGAAGCTATAATAAATTCTATCACTAATAGTCATTGATAAGCTATAGTGATAGATAGTCATTGATAAGCTATAGTGATAGAAGACTATCAGTGATAGAATCCAAAATTTTGCTATAACTGGTAAATATTTATATTTATGAGGCATTTATATATATATATATATATATATATATATAATATCAATTTAAAAAACATGTCAAATCAAGAATATAGTCGATATACACGTGCACATGACAAAAAGAAATATAAAATCAAATTCAGAATTGATTTAAAACATGTTATAGCCAAGTAAAAAATAATAATAACATAAAAATCGAAAGAAAAAAAATCTAAAATTCTTTTCATTATCAAATTTCGTTATTTCATTACTAAAAAAGTAGTAGTATTTAACTTGAATTGTACAAATAATTCAGCAAATAGAACGTTACTTGGATTTTTAGCTTAGGTAGTGTTGCATATTATCTTATTTGTTTTAGCATTTCTTTTTATCGGATTATTGTTCATGAGTTGTGTTATTTAATGGATATCACACATGTTTGATAATTCATTTATTTTTTATGTTTTGTTTTTTATAATTAGTTTTTGAAAGTAAGATGTGTTGGGTAAGTGATTCACCTTTTGGTTTTTGAAACAAGAAAGTTGAAAATGAAAAAAGAAAAAAGAAAAGATGTTTTCAAGGAATACATTTTGATTTTTCAAAGACAGAAAATAAAATTACTTGCATTAATAAACAAAATTTAAAAATTGAAATGGTTATCAAACAAGTGACTTTAATGCAACTTTTCTTACTATTAGATAGTATAATCGTCATAGTTAAATCTTGTTATACAAGAAAAAAAATAGTGAAATGTAGAAATACTATTAGTGATCTAACTAGAATTTGAAATGTAACGAAAATGTCGATGTCTTAATTTTTTTACTATATATGGTGTGCTAATTTGTGGTGTGGCAGAAAGTTTTAATATCCAGTATTAGATACTATATATTAACTTTTCAAACCAAATAAAAAGAGAAAAAATGATAAAAAGAGGCTGATTTAATATTATCAAACAAAAACATGACATTCCCAAAATACCCATACAATACTTTTTTTTTTTTTTTTTTGAATAACTTTTCTCTGTATGACAAAATTAAGACTCAAAATTACAAAAACAGAAAAAGAAAAAAAAAAGTTCCGATGTATGTATGCGTAGTTGGATTTAATTAAATATTTGTATATTGCTGATATATGTTATGCATGATTATCACTCCACAGCAATGTTGTTTAGACCCAAAGCCAAGCTTATATCAGTAGCAATCTTTTGTGCATCATTTGAAATTCCAAATAAACCTTGTTGTCCAAATCCAGCACAATACAGTCCATTTTCCCCTTTCCAATGATTTGGGGACCTTTCTCTTGGCATTCCATTTTCATTGAAGTGCTTTTTCTCATCCTATATACATCCAAGATTAAAAAGATTTTATGTTAGCTTGAGTTTTTTCTCATTTTAACAAATCGACGTGTGTATATATATATATATATATATATATATATATAAATAAAGTGATTATAAAATTGTTAAAAGTACTCTTATTCGTGTTTATAATATACATACCTGTAGCCAATTGATGACAGTGCTTTTGTAGCCAGTGGCAAAAATGATTGCATCAAAGCAATTCACA